>JAZHYW010051510.1:0-14628 GCA_037355805.1 Ixodes ricinus
GTTGTCTATGGACCATTTCAACAGTCTCCGTCTGCAAGGTGCCATCTTTGTTTATTGGGACGTGGAAGCATTCTGAGCATGGGCAATAGCTCTTTTCAGCAAAATATCAGACATCCCACATGCTTTCATAACCCAACTACTAATCTTTTTTTTTACTTATCGATAATGGTTGCAAAGGCGAATATATCAACTTAAAAGCAGCGATCTTGAACGTGCAATGCGTTTGCGGCAACCATGCGATTTTGTATGCGATTTTAGCATTTAAGACGTCGAACACTGCAGCTTCCACCACACTTTTTTTTTGCAGCACGAACAAGGTCGCAACTGCGAGATCGCAAGTAAAATTGCACCATGTGAATCAGGCAACCACATCGCTAAACACAACCTTGGATGTCGAGTAGAAAGACCCGACAAGCTGTTCTTTCCGGTACTTGTGCGTGTGTGTATATATATATGTTAAGCTTTATCTGAACCCAAGTAAAAAAAAAAAAAAACTTTCAGCCTTTCCACTCTGGTGAAGAATGAAGAGCAGCGGAGCTGTGGCTTTTGTTCTCGGCGGTGGCTTTCCAGGCGAGCGATCTGCTCTTTTTTCTCAAGGGAATCTGAAGTGCTTGACGCAGTTGAACTTTAGGCGATCGCGGCCTCGCGGCGATTGCGAAAGCATTCGCGCTGCTGCGCACATGGCCGCTCGTTCCGTTCCCGCTCTTCCTCCACCGGAGAAATGTTGCCGCCATCTATGAGAGACAGCGGCAAGCAGACAACCGGCAAACGCAACACTCTGGACAGCTACCGCCATCTATGAGCGACGGCGGCAACCAGAGTGCTGTGTCGGCCATGGGTGTCGACATTTGTTTGGTACCGGACACGATCCTAAAACCATTCGTTTTCAGGGCGACAGTGGAGGACCTCTGGTGGTGGAGCAGTCCGGTCGTTGGCTGCTCGCCGGTGTTGTCTCAGGAGGTCTCAAGTGCGGCGAACCTCAGCATCCGGGCATCTACACCAAGCTTTCGCCGCACTACGACTGGATTCATGACGTAATATCGACAAACCATTCGATGTAGCTCCCCTAAAGCTGTGCGCCGAGAAACTCAGGGCGGACACGAGGAGTTGAGAGCGCGAGTGGGGACGTCAGAACTCCGATCTTCAGTTTGAACGATTACTGGTTAGACCTAACGCTATAGCTGCATTTGTCTCCACTGTATTCGTCGAACACGTTCGATTGCGAGCCCAACGCAGGACGCCGGCATTTCGCGTTCTGACGAGCTCGACGAGCGCAGTGTCATAGCCTCCTATAGAGGCTATGACACTGCACTCGTCGAGCTCACTTTGTCAGTATATATATATACTGACAAAGCCCGGCAGATCGCCACGAGAAGCGGCCGCCGAAATGGAAAAGGTGGAGCGGCAGGCAACGGATGAAAGAAGAGCCACGTGACTGGCGCCCCGCTGCGGCGAGGCGCGCGAAACACACTTCTCCCGAGCGAACAAGTGTGTTTCGGGTCCTCGCCACTGTAAAAGCTGTGTGCTCACGTCCAATTTCCCCGAGAAATGGCTCTTCGATGCTCTGTGCTACCAGATCCTCGCGCTCCAATTCTGCGACCGGGCACTCTATTGGCTCCGTCGTCGAACTGCCAGGCTTTGTGAGTATAGTGGAGCCTATGGCATAGACACGGGCAGCTAGATTTTGTACCAACCAGATCTTGGCGTTATGATGCCCTCTCATATCCTCCTCTCTCTCAGTTTCTCGACGCATTATTTGCAGAAAACATTTAGACAATTCCAAACTCTGGCTGTTTTCTCAGTTGAGGCTACTGCACGAGCGCTCGCAGCCGAGGTGCCGAGGCGCGATCCAACAGAATCAGCGCTTCAAGCATTGTTCAGGGAACATGTTATCTGTTGTCGCTAGAAAGATCGTGGGGCTTTATTTCGCCTTTGATCACAGAGTCATAAACCTAAATAAAATAATAAAATGAGAGCAACGTTAGTGCGTTTTTCCTTCCCCAGACCTCCGAAGACAGAAATCCCCATCTTTACTATTTTTGTGTGGGCGCGTGTATGTCTGCTGTGTGTGTGTGTATGAAAAAGGAAGGGGGAGGGGAAGAGGAGTGCACGTCACGCTTATCTATGTGATAGGTAAATGAACCTAACTTTTTCGTACCTGCAGCTTGTCGTTCCAAGAATAGGCATGCTTAATACTCTTTTAATCGGTAACTAAGCTTCTTCAGCCCGTTCCGGACCGAGAGTCAACCGAACAGGCAAAAAAAACAATATTTTATTTTCATTAAAAACATACTTTTTTTCTTTGCTTTATGGGAAACATTTTTATTAAACAATGAACAGTAGAGAAGCATAAAAATTCGATGCCGTTGTTTTAGCCGGAGGACACCTGGTTACGATTCGTTCTCCTGAAAACCCTGGGAACGTAAAGAGTAGAAACTTATTGCTCGTGTTACAACTCGGCGCTGGCGAAGAAATAAAACTAATTAAACCATGGGATTCGCTAAAAGAAACCTATACTAACCAGAAAGAGTAGAAAGACCACTATTTCAATAGCACTTGTGTGTTTTTATGTTTGTTTTGTCTTTTGCTGGCAAGTTTTGATTATGTACCTAACTTGAAAGGCAATAAGAAGCTTCTTTGATTACTGTCCGTATGCCCTGATTTTGTTTTGCTTCATATCTGCTTGTGATAACTTTATCCTATAGCATGGATACTTTGGCCATAGACTCGCTCTTAATAGTGCTTTTGAACATTGTTTACTTTGCATCATTTCTAGATGCCTGGGAGTTAAAATTAACAAAATGAAAGATTTACTAACCGAAGACTTCCAAAATATTCATAATTGAACACAAGCTTTTTTACTGGCGTAAAAGAGCGCGTGTTAAATTCTATTGTATGGCCCATATTCGCGCGTTTAAAGTAGAGAAGGTTATAACTCGAATGAAAGCAATGTGACAACACTAAGTTTCTCTTTTTACGGGCTTTGAGGTATCTTTGAGCAGGTATAAAGAATGTGTCATGCTATAGTTACAGGAACAACCTTAGAATAAATATATTAAAAAAAGTGTTCCCGTTGCACGAATATCGACTACAGATTAATGTCTTGGTATGGAGTTTAGCAAATAACATGGTGTCAGCTCTAAGGTTTTCCTTCTTGTACCTTCAAGAGATTAACATGAATTTTTCTTTTGCTTGAAAGTCGAATGCAGAGGTTTGAAGCAAGTTTGAATGTTTGTTGTTCCGAATATGTTTACCTCGATGAAACAGCGTTTTCTTGCTTCACGGATCTGAAATAAATGAGGATAATGCTGTTATTAGATGCCACAGTTCACATGATCATGGAGTTTCAAAGTTAAACAAGTCTAAGTTACATTCGTTTAGAGGCGCTGAAAACAATCTTGAGGATTTTACTCTAATCACAACAGAAAAACAAATTGTATGCTTTGACATTCTTTCTACATTATTCATGACGTTACCGTGTCAGCTGCTTAGGTCTTTAATCGGTAATATGAGCCATTGTTGTAGTCACAAATTCAGCACAGCGGATACCGATTTTATTATGTCTGGTGTTTGACCAGCACATTAAAAAAACAACACAGAAACAATTGTTATGGTTAATGGCCAAAATAAACCCTTGACACACGATTCTAAAGAGTAGACCACGTGTCAGTTGTTGGGCATATGTTTTGTTTTTTTTCTCTCCGCCTTAACATTTTTTTTTCCGCGGGCGCATGGTCATGTGTACGAGTTATGTCAATTGTCACTAGAAAGCCTTTTTTTCGGAAACAAATATCAAGAAGGATTATCTCTTGTTTATGAATAATCCGCTCAAAACTCTAAAAATAGCTGTAACGCAAAAAAAATAACGTACAGCTAATTCTTTATTTGCGGAAGAGTACGCGTCACCGGAACTTCCAGATGACGTCACATCCGGTTCTCAACTGTCAACTTGGAGCTCACGGCAAGCTGGGAACTTACCATGTGCTTCGGCACTCTCCACTGGTAGGTTCGGAGGATGCACGCTTTGCACTTGGTAGCCACGTCCTAGAAGAGCAACAAGAAACTTTCGTTCTATACTCGTTTCTACCCCGTAACCAAAAGAAAATCAGTTGGGCTTCTCGTGGAGCGTTTATAGTAACTGTCCACTTTATGCGGTGAATTCGGATGCTTGTCTGTCCTTTCGATATCAGTTATACCATATAGCCCTCCTTTATACTTATATATATACTTTATATCAGTATAAAGGAGGCTGTGGTTACTGCATCGTATTTTACAGAAACGTGCATGTTCCAACATACAAAACGATTTTTTTCTTATCTGACAGCCAAATATTGTAAGAACTAATTCATGCAACATATAAACTATGAGCAAAAATGTATTTTCAGGTGACAAAGAGTATAGGTGTAGCGTATTTTCCGATCAAACCAGTGGTGTTTTTTTTTCTTAAAAATGGCAAAAACAAAGCGCAGTCGAAGGAGACCATTGCTATCATTATCGCTTCTTCGCTGTCGGTATCGGAGCCAATACAACGTGAGAACTTATAGTCACGTGACCAACCGCTTCGCGTACCACTGCGTCCAGTTGAGATGATCACATGACACTCTCACTGCTGGACTGGCTAGGGTGATTTGTATCTATTTTATTTCTTTTAATATTGTAGGGGCTTACAAAATTAAAATCGCAACTGGAAGTGGTTTCAAGTCAAACTGAGGTGAAATAGCGTATAATTTTCATTGAGGGCAAGAGGTCGTGAAGTTTGTAACACAATCGTTGGCCGTTACTGATATATGTCTTGAGTGCTCACAATTGGTCTAATATACTATGTATAGTCGTTTATCGCTGCATAAATAAAGCTTAGGTAACATCAAAACGAACAATTGACCAAAGATAATTGAATATACTTCGTGGACTCACGGGTTCTGGCATTTTTTGTTGACATTCTTGCAGCAGGCGAGCTTTCAGATTATTCTGGAAAACAAAGTAAGACAAAAAGTCCGATTCCACCATGGGCTATCCCCAAGCCTGATTTTGACAGGCATGTTGGACACTTCAACGAATGAAGTTACACGTGGTTTTTGAAGGGTCTGTGTTAGACCAAGTAGGAAGATAATTTATATAATTATGTAAGCCGCTGTACTTACCCCGGCCAAACATCTACGATATAGCTGCTGTACCTGCGAACAAAACAACAACAAAAAAGTCTAGGTTTTACTTTTTAAAAATCGTGTCTCAAAAGGCAAGAATCGTCTCTTTTTTCCAATAAATGTTTACTTACGTCCACCGTTTGTACTTCGTTGTTAGGCTGACTGCTCATGAAGCTGTCAGCGCATTTTCGGCATTTTTCACTTCTCCTACAAACGTAAAATCGCAGACACCGTTTTAGGAATAGATTGCAAAGAGAGAACGAGATAACCAAACAAACTTTAAGTAACCGGATGAGGTAAGCAGAAATCACCTCATGGTAATGGGGCTTTGCTCTCCGGACATATGTCGAGCCTACGACTAGATAAATAGATGACCCGAGCCTTTCGATTTGTGTCGGTGGCTTGCGCCATCTAGCAAATGTTTTAAACAATTCATGAGTGTGTGAGCAAGCACTACGACCGAATATTGCTAGAGAGTTTTTTATTATTTGGCGAACATGTTTGTTCTAGGCTTGCCTGGTGAGACCAGGATCAGGCCTCTAAATCCCGTCAAACACAAAGTTGGGGCCGAAGCTGACGGCGTGCACCGATTGGCCTTTCACGGCGATGACTTCGGGCTTTTTTCGCAGACGTCCAGTTGGCGCACTCCGCGAACTTTCGGCTACCAGCTTTTGTATGACGAGTTTAGGGCCCCAGGACTTAGCGGCAACGAATTGTTCTGAAAAGTTTTTTTTTTTATGCACACTGGTATGGCTGTGCAATATTGCGTACCGGCTAAACAATTATGAGCTGGCGTCAGTTTTGTTTTTCTAAGCTCTCTGTATTGAAAGATGATTTCGCCATCTCCGCAATTTACTGCTTGCGGAAGAAACCACATACAGAAAGACTGACAGTTCGTTAGCGAGTTTAGCATAACAAGTTATACCCTGATTCTTTTGTAATCTTTATAGATGGTTGCTTCATTGGCATCATTCCGTCCACCATTTTGATGTCATGAATTATTTGTAACGCGCAGAACGCGACCACTATGTCGGATTGTTTTCACAGCATCGAATGCGCAGAGCAAAGGTAAGTGTCATCGTGTTAACGTCTAACAGCAAAATGTACAATTTAAGTAATGTGAAGCATCGGTCGGCGCTCAGGGTACGAGAGCGCACGGGCGTCCATACGGTTTTGACAGCATTGCTTCAGAGAGCATGCGAACTGGTCGTTTCTTTGTGTTTATAATAGAGGTTGCCTTCTTAGCCGCACATAGCGCCTGGATTAAACGTCGAGTAATCTTGAAGACAATAATTTCTAGTGGATCCAAGGCGGCAAGCTCGCGTTCGTGACTTCTGTGAAAGCCTGCACCCTGTGGAGCTTAATCACACTCTAAAGCAAGCAGCAAGCGCATGCATGCCTCTGGAGCGAGTTCGGGAGTTTGACATCTAGCTGCTTTCCTTTCACGACTGCTTTTGCGCCAATGAATTCTCTCGACTTTCTGACTTGGGTTAATAACACATTTACATATTTCATCTCTTCGTGTGATTCGAGTGCCTCTGAACAGGTCATCTTCAGATGAATTTACGCCCTTTCGAGGGCTGCGCTCGATTTGCGAGGTAAAATATACATTAAGAGCACGTATAGCTTGTGAGCGCTGCAGCAAGCACGATTTACATTATCGATTTGGAAGTCATGAACGGGATGTGTAAGTTGCATTTTACCTGCATTAAAGGCGCGGTCAAGAACATTCAGAGCGAGCGCAAGTGTTATCGTGTTCTGGGATCGGCAAACAGGTTGATAAGAGCATCGCCGATATGTCGTTATTGCTTAGCGGGTTTCTAAGATGGTAATCGCATCCCGGGGTATGCAGCTATTAGACTTATGCCCATTATAGTTTCGCTGCTATTGTAACGCAACAAAGTCCCGTGATTGTCCTTACCGAATCCTTGAATCGTCGAGGACAGGCATCCTTAACTCTCTCCCTAGGCGGTTTCTGAAGAAAAAAATTCAAATCTGTCATGTATGCTTAAAACAGAAATGATCGTTTTTGTACTGTGCGCGAGGACAAACTTTTTATTCATGCGTATCGGTCTCGCAGTCGTAATCTTAATAGAAATCAGTTTAATATTTTCCATAAATATACACCTTCGTCTAGAGATCCTGGGCCCAATCCCCACCCCTGCCCGCTTCGATCCGGATGAGCATCGAACCGGCGTGCGGTCGTAGTATCACTACTGCGTGGTGCACGTTAAAGACCCCCAGGCTAGCGGTTCTACTGCACTGGCCAAATTGTTCATCTACAGCTGAGACACCAGACGTCCGTTAGAGCTGACAAACTTCCCGCTGTCTATACATACAACACAATTGCGTTTAGTCATGTTTTTTTACTTTTAGTCGTGTTTTCGGTGCTTATTTTTTTCTCAACTTTGGGGGTATTCCTTTTTCGGGGTTTAATTTTTCCCATAGATTCGTTTTTCTTTTTTTTTTTGGTGTAAATTGGTTTAAGTCACAAGCCAATTTACAAAAAAACAAAAAAACACTGAATGTTTAATAAAAAACTTAACTCGTAAAAAAAGAAAAAATAACCAAATGCGAAAAAACAAATAAACTCCGAAAACACTGAATCCTAGTCATGCGATATAGATTATCGCATGGTCTCGCCCGTGGCATGCAGATGCTTCTTACTTGTGCTTCCTGAAAAAAAAAGAAGAAGAAAAGAAAACTTAAGCATTGCTATAAACACATATTACCTGAGGAGATCTTGTATTATCTAGAGACATTCTTTTTTTTTCAGTCACTTACGCCGTATTCTATTTCTGTTATTTACACAGCTCAATAAAAGAAATACACTGGAATTTGGTCGATTTTCTGGCGTTCTTTAATTAATTTTGTTCTTGGCGTTTTAGTTAGAAATAGACACGATGTAAAGCAACATAGACGCCGTAATGAGCACATAAAATCAGTAACGCTCAAGCGACCAAACAAAGGAACGCAAAGTTATCAGTACTTTTTTAAATTGTTGCTTTTACTATTGGCGAATTTTGTGAAATCTACGGCACTCTGGCGGCTAAACAGAAAGATGTCATTGCAGGTTCGCTCGATAAACTTTTTTCGAGCGAATCAGGTTTTCACAGCGCCGGTTGCAATCGAAAGACGGCAGCCGTGAAAGTATGGTCCAAAAAGACGTGATGAAAATCGCCCGTACGTCGCTGGCTGGCTATTAAAGAACGGCGCGTGGTTCTTTCAGACTGCTCAGACTCCGGGAAGAGGTCGTCTAGCTTCGATGGGTAAAAGCTTCGGCGTCTCGTGAGCCTCGATCGCGAAGGCGCAGGAAAAGCACGAGGAAGGCAACAGTGAGCGCGATAACAGGTCTGGGCGTACCCGGCAGACGCCCCGTCGTTCTCATCTTGTCAGTTTTCTGCAATTTTGCGTGCAGTTTTTCGCAAATCGCAGACGCCGCTCGTGCGCCAAAGAAAAAAAAATCAAGAAGTTGCGGTTCCGTACGTCGCAGCTTCGAAATTCTGCCAGCCGAATCGCATCGTGTGAATCAAGGGCTTTACACTGGCATTGCGTTCACTTTTCAATGCCGCCCCTGTTCAAGGACTTCGACATGCGCTAGCAGCATTTACGCAAACATTGTCCTGATACTTGCTCTTAGCGAAGGAACTTCCGACTTACTGGACAAAATTGACGATAAAAAATTTACAGAAATATACATCAGTAGATTGTTATAGACACTACGTCAGCATGACACTTGGAAACACCACACACGTCCTCCTTTGAGAAACCGCTAACGCTGACCCCTTCTCTTTTCCATTTCGGCTTTCTCTTTTGCTTCCTCTATTTTTTGCTGCCTCTTTTTGACCTCTTTACGGGGTCACTGTTGGCGTTCCCAAAGGGGAACGTGTGTGGCATTTCTCAAGGGTCACGCTAACGTGTCCCTTAAGAACCCACCAATGGATCTTCGTGCATCTTTTTCGCCCCTTTTCTGTACTCCGCCTGTCAGTACGTCGACGCCCCTTGGACGCGGCCATTCATATCACTCGTGGGAAGAAACCGCATCCATATCACTCGTGGGGGAACCACGTCCATCGTTTTAGACACACACACACACACACACCCACACACACACACACACACACACACACACACACACACGACACACACACATCACACATCACACACACACACACACACACACACACATCACACACATCACATACATCACATACATCACATACATCACATACATCACAGGCTCACAGCTCACGCACCTCTACCATGGAAACCCAGAGCGAAGAACAACCGGCGACGCAGCAGAGCAGCAAGCTGGAGCACGCCCGCATCCATCGCGCCGCGGGAGCAACACGCCTGACAACACAGGCCGTAGTGCTGAATGAGATGGCGTCATCGAGAAGGCCAACGCTGGCAGAGATTGGGCACGACGGTTGCGTCAACGTTCGGCTCAAAGCTTGACTCGAAGCCGAGCGCTGACGAAGCACTCGTTTCCAATCATGCGTCCAGCGTTGGCCTTCTCTGATGACGCCATCTCATTCAGCGCTACGGCTCTGTAATCTGAGAGGTGCTGCGCGGCGCCCGCTCCCTCTTGGCTCGCGCCGGCTGTGCCTGTCGACGTTCCTTTGACGGAAACGAAAGGCTCGTTTTAATGAAACCCGGCGGTGTCTGTCAGTTTGCCAGGCGCCGGGGAGAGAGGAGAGGTTGACGCGTGCTGACGTCAGGCGCTTCGACCACATGGGAGCGTCGCACGTGTCACCCTCTCCCTCTTTCTCCTCTCTCTCCGGCACTGACAAACGACAGACGCCGCCGGTTTTCATCAAAACGAGGCGTTCTAATGTTAACGCATTAATAACGCATTAAAAGAAAACGACTCACATCGTCATAAGATGCGTTCTCGTCGAGGTGGGACTTCTCGACACAAGCTTCGCACGCCGACTTCTCGACCTATAAGACCAAGAATACAGTTCAGGCTTGCACGCGTGAACTTACGAAAATTATTTTAGAGGCTTACATTTTGGTTTCTGAAATACCGGTCACGTGTCTTGCGGAGAAGTTCTTTCGCCGGAAGGCTATACAAAACAAAGTGCTCAATTAGGTGCAATTTTATGTATTTATTTATTTCATGCCTAAATTGCCCGGGGGCATTACAGCAGAGTGTGGGCATATGTCAACACAGCTTGCGGTGGCATAGCTGCTGAAACGAGGAATGAAGACGAGACAAAATAATGACAACTTCACAGCAATACTATTTTATTGCAAAATGAGTAATAGAACTAAAGTTAAAAAGTTTGAGTGATGCGAAGCAAAATTTATTGCTAGGTTGTTATCCGCATGGATGGATAGATGGACGGATGGATGAGGCTGTATTATATAGTTGATTCGGCGACGGCTCAGCGCCACCTAGCCTTATTTTTTTGTTTTGTTTTCCTGACATTTATTTAACATAATGTTATATATCTAGGATTTATTCTTAAAATCTATATACGATCTGTATGCCTCAGGGCGCCTCTGTGCAACCGGGTGCACACACCTTCCGCCCTACGGTCGCCCGGAAGGGAATAGTCAGCATGCATCCTTCCCCTCAACCTATGCCACCAGATAATTCTTCTGGTTGTCTCCACCTTCCAGATGTCTATTTTTCCCTCACTGTCCCTAACCCCAACGCGGTTTGTTACATTAGTCGCTTCGCTCAGCCACCGCAGGTGCAGCCCTTACAGTAAAGTATCAAGTGCTCAGCCGTCTGCTCCTCCTCTCCACAGCTCCACACACCGTATCCACCACTGATCCCCGCGACAATTTGCTGGATCGCGCATCCCCGCTTGGTTGCTGCAGTTCAGGTGCAGCCACCGGACGGCAACCTGCCATGTCGTAAAAACGGCAATTTGGAGCGTTGTAGGCTGGCAGCGTGCTGAAAACACGTTTTCTACTCGTTCGTCGCCATTCACCAAGGAGGCTTTTTAAAGCCTTGCTGAAACGGTGGAGTTACTTTTCAAGAATACGTAGACAGTTTTACGAAAGCGCAGCGCCGCGGAAAAAAGACTCAACTCGTCGAACGCAAGTCTCTGCCGGTCCTCGCTACGTGATCAAAGCCTCCTTGGTACACCGAAGCGCCTTTCGCACGCTCGGATACCGATCAAGAATCGACGCCGTGTGGCTATGTTTCGCGAGTGAAATGTGTGAAGGCATCGGTGCCTCTGGAGGAGCGCTACTTACTACTTCTGATCGACTGTGTTTGTAACTCGGCGGTCCAGAAACGAGCTCGATCCAGTGTCCAGTGGCGACGGAAAAGGGGGAAAGGAGGGTCGAGCGGCAGCGGCGCGCTTTTGCTTGTTTGTTTGTTTAGTAGACGCTTTCTGAGCAATCAATTCAATCATTTCGCATTGTCAGGCGCACATTGTGCAACTCAGTAGAACAACAACTCACACCTCTGTGCCGCCCTTACCAAAGACTTCCGATGCTCCTGGTTTAATGTTAAACAGCAAGTGGCGATGTGGTTTGAATCCTTAGAGGGGCACTAAAGAGGATCCTGCGATCGTCTGCTCTTGGTCAGCAACTGGATTCACACGGCGCCGATTTTTCTAATAGAAACGTGATGAAAGTTGCTCGGGACGCACCACTTTCGAACGGATTTTTCCTGTCCAAAAAAGGCAGCAGGTGTCAGCGCAGGACGACGTGGCGCTCATCGGCCAATCGCATTGGCCGACCTGTGTGGCGCGGCGGCACCGCGATTGGCCGATAAGCGCCCGTCGTCACCGGCGCCATGGCGCCACTGATGGGGCAGCACACCCACCCTTTCCCGAGCGAAAAATTCGCTCGGAAGGGGGTGTGTCCCGACCTTTCTTCACGTTTTTAATAAGGAAACCGGCATCGCGTGACTGTAATTCTTTGGATTTTTAGCGATGCTTGAAGCCCGTACAGTCAGTTATAATCGTGAACAGACGATCGCAGTAATCCTCTTTAGGGCGCGCTTTAAAAGTGCTGCCCTCGCGATCTTGGTTCCACGGTATGCTTGATGGACAACGCCTTCGCCGGGAAACAGCTGGACGATCCAGAGCTCCAGGTGGCCGATATAGCGATGCATAAGCATCTACGCTGCACACACCTTCAGTACCGCCACGGCGTCGATTCTTGATCGGTATAGCTATCATATAATACAGACGCAGTACCTGGCGTGCCAAGAAAGTTTTTTATGACGCCGCAAGACCGGGGAGACTTGCAGTTCCAGACGAGTTGTGCCTTTTTTCTGCGTCGCGCCGTAAAAAGCTCCACGTGTTCTCAAAGCAATTTCACCGTTTACACAAGGTTTAAAAAAACAAAAACTTCTTCGGTGATTGACGAACGTATAGAAAACGTTCAGTACGTCATTACCAGCCTCTGCAACGCTCTCTAAAAGGTTTATTTCGCTGTCACGCAAGATGCAGCCGTCCGGCGGGCTTGCTCGCGGAGCGGGAGAAACGCGATGCAACAGTTGTTATAGAGAGCAGGATTCTACCCCGGGATAGCCCAGCTATATATGTCTGAACGCAACACCTCCCGTCTGCCCGGAACAACAATGAGTTCCCCAGAACGTCAAAGATGGGCTCCTCACTAATGTAGTTTCTAAATGATCTGTAAATTTCCAAGGATGATTTTGTTCGTACATGCCTGCTTCCCATATTTCCCTCTCTGTTTGTTTAACTCCTTTCAAGCTTTATTTTCTCATCCGTTTACCCGCTGCTTCCTATATTCATATCTAAGTCTTCTAGTCCGCTTTCTTTTCACTTGTATCGACGCTTCATGTGTAAATAGCTAAGAACTCTCCGTGCCCATTGTTCTGCATCTATTTCTTTGGCCTATCCTCAAATTCCACCCTACTGTATATAGCTCTGCACTGAATAAGACCATCCCATATCGCCCTGTAATCCCTAAGTCTGCAGCTGCCATGTGCTCCCAGAGCCAATCTACCTACCTGCCGCTTTATTTCTAGCCTTGTCTAAGCGTCCTGTTTGCTTACAAACTGCATTTGCAAAAGTCAGATTCGGAACCATAACTCATTTCAAGATCTTCCCACACCACCTTCAAACCTGTTATAGGTCCACAGCGCACATATTTTCTATTACAGCGTATTCTTAAGTGTCTCTGCCTACATTAATACATTTTTTGCATATTCATGTAGGTATATTCTACAACCTTCATCTAAGTGCTCCTGTGTACTTGTATTTATCGACTCGCACAACTTTCTAATCCTTGTGACTTTAGCTCTGCAATTCCGTCATCATTAAACTCTAGACCGCTGATTTGTCACTACTGGAATTTAAGCCTAACCTGTGGCCCTTTCGCACTATATATTCATGAGGGATCGAAGCCCGGCGTTGCTATCGTCCATGAGCACCATATTCATCACATGCATAAGACCTGGTAATGACTGTTTGGTCGTTTGAACTTGCCTGTCAAGAAAATCAAGCCTGCTCGCTTTTTCCAACTTTTCCTTAGTCCTTGGAGATGCAACAGAACAACAATTTATGGCAGTTACCCTTTTCTAAGACCTCGTTTTAGACTTTCATTGGTTTCTATATTTTTTCTCTCTTGTTATTAGTCTGTAAATATTCCTAAAAATTTCAATATTATGTCGTTTCACATCTCTGTTTAAAGAAAGTGTTTTTGCTTGTATTTTCGCCGCTATCTACCCAAGTGTCCAGCGAATACTGGCGTGATCTATAGCTGCTTTGTTTTGAAGCAGATGAAAGGGGATGAAATGTAACGGGTTGAGACTTGGAAGAAGGATGTGTCTGGGATTAGTCAACAAAGTAGAGATGGAGAGGGAGAGAGCAGGTACAGTGAAATCTGGAGTGTTTTGGACGCCTCGAGTACTGCACCACCGCGCATTCTCTTCATAGTAGCATGTTTCAGTCAACATCGAGTTGGAATTAGAGTTGCTGCTGATATTGCAGTCAAAAAACCTGTCAAAACATTTGATGCATCTTTGTTTTTAGGTTTTCAAGCTGCAATGGTTGTGATGATGTCTACCTTGTACACTTGTTCCGCAGGGCGGGGACACTCTAAAAGTGTGAGAAATATAAGAATGTTGATGAGAAGGTGGGTAAGTTATTTATTTTGGGAAGACAAAGTTTGGAGAAATATTGTCAGTTTTTTATATGCTAATACCAGTGTTTTGCCAATTTGAAGAGAGACTCACAAGTTTATCTATAGAGCCAACATGGCAACTAAAGACACCAAAATCTACCTGTATAATTAAAAAGATAGACAACACTCATACTGAATGGTTAGAAATGAAATACATATAAAATGATTTAATATAGTCTTCCGCAACCCTTAACATTTTACTGTTCACTTAAAGTTAACTGCAAAACAAGAAAAAGAAGTGAAATTTTCTCTCCAATCATTTTGTGTAAAATGATCCATATCTGAACCTCCCAACTCAAATTAACGTGTAGTGCTTTTACTCACAGGAAAGGAAATAATAATTACGAACATGATGAACATA
>JAZHYW010051511.1:0-40857 GCA_037355805.1 Ixodes ricinus
GAAATTTGCCCATTGAGTGACGAGCGGTTGAATCCCCTTGAGCAAACCAAAAGGAATATCGTCCGTACCATCGAAGACGATGCTCTTAACCTCGCGCCAGCCGCGCTTCTCAGCCGTGCCTCAAGAGCGTGCTCAAGAGCGACAAAGAGAATTGACCCCTCGAGCGAGGCTACATCATCTGTTACGGGAGTTGTAAACCCGCGAATCGAGGCGGTACGGACCCGCGTTTGAAGTCTGGGCAGGTGGCGGGAGACGTCGAAGAAGTTGGAAAGGGTGAAGCGGTGTAAAAGACAAAAACAAACAAACAGGAAGAGCCTTCTCCTGCCCGGGAGAAGAAGGAAAACACGATAGAACGCGACGGAGAGCCTACTCGGCGTTGTCTTACTTGATCTTTGTCTTTCGTATATTTGTACATGCCTTGCCCGTTTTCCTAGCGGTTTGGGGGATCGGTGGCCGGGTCAATAAAGAAAAAAACAATAAAGAAAAAAGGATCGGTGACCGAGTGGGCTAGCGCACACTAAAGTCACTGGATCATGGGAAAGTAACACCAAGCTCCCCGTGTGGTCGCCATCTTGGTCCGTGAAATTAGCAATTTCTCCTTGACCCCCTGTTCCTGGAGAGCCGATCTAGATTCGCTGGTGACGGGTAGCTTTATGGAGTCGTTTTTTGTATACCAAAATTTTGCTAGCCACACACCGGCGAAACAAGCGTTCACCTTCGTACCACCACCAGATGTTGTGTAGGTGCTTGGAGGCAGTGAAAAATAAGTTTACTGTCTTGAAATACGCTAGAAGAACAATATAATTGTAAGAGATCCATGGAGATGGCCGTGATTAATAAGTTGATCGCATACAAAGTGCCAAAGACTCTTATATTGGCGAGGAACGCTTCCAGTACGATGGTGCTCCATGGTGATCTTGGCGCGACTGGTTTAGAACGACCCCCTGGAAGCTTCGAAGATTTAAATGGACCAAGATGGCGATTCCCATGGCAACGTGGACCGATTAGCCAATCGCCTTGCGAGGTTTGGGTCGTCTGTATGTTAGTATCTGTTTGTGTCCGGCTAGCAGGTGGGGAAGGCAATGGCGCTACTTTCCCAGGATCCAGTGACTTTAGCGCACACCAGCTCTGGAGCACGTGGAGCGAAAGCTCGCGCTGCAGAACCCAGGGATCCTGGGTTCAATCCCCACCCCTGCCCGTTTCGATCTGGATGAGCATCGTACCGGCGTGCGGTCGTGTATCACTACTGCGTGGTACACGATAAACACCCCAGGCTAGTGGTTGTACTGCACTGGCTAAATTGCTCATCTACAGCGAGTGACTCGTCGCAACTTTAAAATGGATGACCAACGACTCGCTGTATAAATATCCACGCAACCCCAATTATTAATCTAGCGGTTTTATAGACCGTTCCAGTAGGAAGAGAGGAGAGAAAAAAATTTCCTCCCCTCTCACCCTCGCGTCGTCTGCTCCGCCGAATGGGCTGTACCTAACATCCGGCTGGCGTTCAAATTCGGTTTAAAATCGCGTCATTTCGGAAACTTCAATCGCAGATGCGCGGATTTTAAACTGCAACTTACCCTGTAGTGCTCTGCTCGATAAAAAGACTAGCCGAATCCAATGCCGCTGTTACCTGGGTGCAAATAAAAAAAGAAACGGAAAAATTGTATCAGAGTGGCCGGTCCTCCGGCGAAAAGTAAATCCGGTTGCTGTTGCTTTTTTACTATACAAAGTTCGTATTGGTGTAGGCCTTGAGCGAAAATGAGTGGAAGTCTGGAATAATAAATAAAAACGTGCTCTCCTGACGCAATAGACGCAGTGGTTGAAGGTAGCACTGCCGGCTGACTCCACTGCTATCGAAGTAACGGAACAAAGATACGCTATAGTTGATCCTGAAATAAAACAACAAAGCTCTATAGGCTGATTTTGGAGTGGCTATAAATATTCTAAGAACGCGAACCACCTACAACGGCAGCCACGAGCGAGAGTTCGGTGTTCGGTACAGCCCGCCGGTACAGCCCAAAGATGGAGAGCGGCAATCTCCCGGTTTGTCGTCTCCCAGGTAGCATGCCAGAGGAGTGCCCAACTTGGGCAAAGGTCTGGCAAACATAAAGACCCAACTTTGGCGCAGTTAGGTTTTGCACCATGGCAATCATCAGTGCCAAAGTACGGTGCCTAACTATAGCCTTAGTTGGGCGATCCTAGGGCATGCCAAAGTTTGGCTCTTCTCTGGTACGCCAGAGGAGCGCAAAAGTTGGTGCCATACTTGAGCCATAACTGCCAGAGCAACGCCGAATTTGGGTATTTCTGACATGCCAAGTTTGGCATTTCTCTGGTCCGCCACAGTTCTGCCAAAGTAAGTGCCAGACTTGGACCATAACTGCCAGAGCAACGCCTAATTTGGGTATTTCGGCCACACCAAGTTTGGCTTTCTCTGGTCCGCCACAGTTGTGCCAAGTAAGTGCCATACTTGAACCATAACTGCCAAAGCAACGCCTAATTTGGGTATTTCAGACATGCCAAGTTTGGCCTTTCTCTGGTCCACCACAGTTCTGCCAAAGTAAGTGCCAGACCTGAACCCCAGACTGCCAAATCAACGCCTAATTCGGGTATTTCGGCCACACCAAGTTTGGCCTTTCACTGGTCCGCCACAGTTGTGCCAAAGTAAGTGCCAGACTTGAGCCGTAACTGCCAAAGAAACGCCTAATTTGGGTATTTCAGACATGCCAAGTTTGGCCTTTCTCTGGTCCGCCACAGTTCTGCCAAAGTAAGTGCCAGACTTTAACCATAACTGCCAAAGCAACGCCTAATTCGGGTATTTCAGACATGCCAAGTTTGGCCTTTCTCTGGTCCGCCACAGTTCTGCCAAAGTAAGTGCCAGACTTGAACCATAACTGCCAGAGCAACGCCTAATTTGGGTATTTCGGCCACGCCGAGTTTGGCTTTTCTCTGGTCCGCCACTGTTGTGCCAAAGTAAGTGCCAGACTTGAGCCATAACTGCCAAAGCAACGCCTAATCTGGGTATTTCGCACATGCCAAGTTTGGCTTTTCTCTGGTCCGCCACAGTTCTGCCAAAGTAGGTGCCAGACTTGAGCCATAACTGCCGCAGTAAATCTTAATTTGGCGATTCGGGGCATGCCGAAGTTTCGCTTTTCTCTGGCTACCCACTGAAGTGCCAAATAAGTGCCGCAAAGAAAGCCGAGATGCCTGCCCAAGTTTGGAATATCTCTGGCGTGTCACAGAAGCGCTCTTTCACGCGGCCCAGAAAAGAATTAAATTGAATAAGCGTTGGAAACACGATGGTCAGATGTCACCACCTCCGTTCCCAAGCAGCACGGCAATACTTTACATTATCGTGCCAGTACCGGCCGAAAGTCGGTTCCAATATCGCTCAAATCTCCAGTTTTGTACCACCGTTTGCTATCCGGCAGGTACTGCCGTACAGCCGTTTTGCCCCGGCCTAGCGTTCGCGCAATATTGTGCGAATACTCTACGATGCGTCAAGTCCGTATTGGCCGAACGTCGTGCAAGTACGTGTACGTTGCATATCATTTGCTGCATATCCAATCACATATACGGACAAAAAAATTTTTTCGATCGCTCCCAGAAGTTTATTAAACACTATCATTACACACAGTGTATTCTCGACTTATTTACAAAGGTCACACTTCTCTGTAAAACGAAAAGCAAATTATAAAATAGAATTAACACTGTCCTCATGCCAAGCAAAACTCATCACACAAAAACCGCGGAGATTGAGAGGAAAGCAGGACTACTATGAGAAGCATGCTTGCAGTGTATTTACTAATAAAAGAACGATATCATGCAATCCTTGATAGATGCATAATCCAATTAACTCAGGCACCCCACAAACACACTCGAGAAAGAAGGTTGCGCACATTCAACTGACGTTTTGTCGTCGGCGAAGAGCAGTTTTTGTCGAAGCGTGTCCAACAAACACATCACAAGAGTTCCACGAACTCCGGTGAAAAAAATGGCTGTTACCAAAAACAAATTGGCATGAACGTATTCCGGCCGTTTACGACGAAAATACACGGCCGCGTCTGCAACGCACGAAAGCAACAGAACAGTGAAGAGCGCATTTCGAAAACCGGACCTACGTGCCCCAGAGATCCCATCAGCGTGACAGAAAGAGTCACGTGACAAATTTTTGTTCAAACGTTTTTGTCCTACGCGTCCTACGTAGAGAGGTCACGCGTTTCGCTCCACCTTTTGATTTGCTTAAAGCAGCTGCCGCGCTCGCTGACAGCCACACGAAGACACAAAAGCTGGTGGGGCCCACGTAGCATCCAATGTCGTGCGAACATTCCCTGGGTGTTCTGAATGTTGAAGGAACGTTAAAACACCATTCGGAACGTTCTAGGAACGTTCATATGCGAACATTCATGCAAGGTAAGCTGCTCAACATTCTAGGAACGTTCGTTGGCGAACATTCGTATGCACAATGTTCTCGGACCGTTCCCCTTCGAACATTCATATGTGCAACATTCTTGGAACGTTCGCTTGCGAACATTCCTAGGATTTTCGCAGGTGAAGCCAACTTTACGGAGCTTTCACGCAACCTGTGGTTCGAAACACCATCCACTATTTGCCACTTTGTGCCAAAAATATGCAAATTAAGTGGAGTTTTTCGAAACTTAGCTTAAGGGATCAGTTTTATCTAATACGAGTCTACCGAGGAATGTGATATAAGGTGTAGGAGAAAAGCAATGGTTTTCAAAACTTGATAATGAACTTGGCACTCACTGCGTATGTAGAGAGGCAGTTTTGAATAGACCCGATTTTTAGCATCTCGGGTTCACTACTTTGAAAAGGCTATGTCCCGCTTGAGTGTGGGATGCCATAGGTATCTGTTCTTATGCTCTGAGTGAGTAGTTGGTCATCTGATGCAGTACGTTGGTAAGTAGGAGTAAACTGTCGCTATATTACATGCTCAGGCTGGTGCGCTGGGAAAGTGGCTAGCTTGTGCTAGGCCGGCAGAAAATATATTTCGATTAAAAAATATCGACTGCCCTGTGAGGAACTTTATTACATCCATATATATAGTATGGCTTAGTGGGGCTGTAGCCTAAGCCAGCCATAATTATGAAATCTTTGTAAATATTCCTCAGAGAATGTTGCAAACGTTCTTTGGATGTACCGAGAACGTTCGTAGAACCTTGTTAGAATGTTGATTGAACGTTTTGTCGTTCTCAGAATGTTCTAAGAATATCCCCTAGAAAACATTCCTCGAATGTAGCGATAAGTGCCTGCGCCACATTCTGACAACGTTGATAAAATGTTCTTACGTAAATTTGAACATTCCAAGAATGTTGCAGAAATTCTTTGGTTGCTCTGAGAACGTTCTTAGAACCTTGTTAGGATGTTTCAATGTTGATTGAATGTCCTGGTAATGTTCTATGTGGTTCTCAGAACGTTCTGAGAATATCTCTTTGAAAACATTCCCCGAATGTAGCGATAAGTGCCTGCGCCACATTCTGACAACGTTGATAGAATGTTCTTACGTAAATCTGCAACATTCCAAGAATGTTTCCTATGTTCTTTTGAACATTCCCGGAATATTTTCAGAACGTTCTCGTGCTACGTGGGGGAGGATCTGCAAAAGGCGAGGTCGAAGGGGTATCAACAACGCAGCTAAGCTCCCTCTGCATTTTCAACGCTTTAGTGTAAAAAAACACGAAGACAAATTAAAAAAAAAACCTGCAGTAGAGTTAAAGTTACAGGGGAGAGCGTGTATCGCGACCTGTTCAACAGGAGGGAAATAAGGGACGGGGAATCCCAGCCCTTCTCTCTCGTTCCCGGCCGTTTCCCTCCTCTTGAACTGGTTGGCATACGCTCTCTCCCCTGTAGCTTCAGCTGTATCTGCGTGGTTAACCGAGGCTTGGAATGCCACCTTTGGTTAGGTGGGGGGGGGGGGGAACTGCAAGATTGTGAGAGAAAGGTGTGCCTGGGTTGTTGCTCTCAAAAGTTTCAAATTAACGTTTAAAAATCGTCGCTTCCGGCATTTTTAAACATTTAGAAAGTCGAGACACATAAGGGACGATACAGACAGGACAATCTTTCAAATTCAACAACATTTATTTTCGGCTTCAAGCTCAAAGCCCGCCCGCTCCGTGGAGTACGGGAAAGGGAAGTCTTGGGGAAAGAGAGACCAGACCGGTTTTTAAGCCTCTTGCGACGTCTTAGGACCGGATGCGCTGCAGCGGAGCTGGTCCTAAAGGTCCGTTCACACTTTGCAACCGAGTACGATCGAGAGAGACCAGACCGGTTTTAAGCCTCTTGCAATCTCTAAGGACCAGCTCCGCTGTAGCGCATCCGGTCCTAAGAGATCGCAAGAGGCTTAAAACCGGTCTGGTCTCTCTCGGTCGTACTCGGTCGCAAGAGTGTGAACGGGCCTTAAGACGTCGAAAGACGCTTAAAAACCGGTCTGGTCTCTCCCGGTCTTACTCGGTCGCAAGAGTGTGAACGGGCCTTTATGTTGTACCGCAGCGAAGGCTAGAAGCGCGAGCTCATAGCGTTGGCTGCTGCCCTTAATGCACGAGAGCTTGTGCCGCCGAGATGTACCCTAGAACAAGAAGCTCGAGCATGTAGCCTTTCCTGCGGTACATCCTCTCTCTCGTTTTACCCCGCCGAACCCGCTGAACTTCCCGGATGTGGGGAGAGGGCGCTCGGTCGAACAAATTGGCGCCGCCCTGAGAGCGCTAAATGGAATGGTCTATTGTTCGTTGCAACTCAAGAAGGTAGGACGAGGATAAGACGGGCCGGGGAGGAGGAAGCAGACGGAACGCCAAAGAGAGAAGGAGGTTCCCCTGTCCTCTGCAGTGTTCCGTCTGCTTCCTCCTCCCCGGCCCGCCTTACCCTCGCCCTACCTTCTTGAATTGAAGCAGACTATAGTGACGGGTCACACAAAAAATTGTGTTTTCTTTTCGACTATTCTCCCCTACCTAATACTTTCTATTTTGTTGGGCTTGCTCTCCTTATGCTGCTGAATGTTCTGCTCGTATTGCTCCAGTTACTGTATTATGCTCATATGTTTTTTAAAAAAGTAACGAGTAATTAAAGCAATCCGTTACCAATATTTTGTAACAAAATTATATTACAAATTATTTCCGAAAAAAGTAACGTTGCAATTACAAAATTACTTGAAAAAGTAACGGATTACAAGTACAGTTATGTCTCGTTAATAGGGACCCTGATGGATACCCCGCCATATGGACGCCATTTTGGGGACAATTAAAGTGGGAAAACAGATGCCTTTTTGTCCCGTTAATATGGACAACTCACATTATGGACGATTTTTTCGGAGAACGGATGTGTCGATATTAACGAGACATCACTGTAATCCGTTATTTGTAACGGATTACTTCCCAAGTCTGCTCGCATCGCAAAGAGTGGCCAATACCGCATTTGATTGCAAAGCTATTCATGTGGTATTTGTGCAATATTTGAAACACGAGCATTTTGAACACTTAATTTTCACTTTCCAATTAAAGTTGACAAAAACATTCCCCAATATGTAATTAAGCACGAAATACAAAATACATGAAGTATTATTTTAAATATGTATTTCAAATATGCTATTATTTGAAATACTGCCCATCCCTGTGACCTGTCGTCCAAAAGCATCCAACACACCGTTTTCAAAACTGCTCGCCCTCGAGTGGCTGCCGTGCCAACTATCCGAGGCCACAATTTTTTTTTGCATGTACTGGACACGATTGCTGCGTCACGCTCGGCGTGAAATGACCTTTTCATAGTCTGGCCACGATCGTGGCGCGCCCTCGTGGGAATCGCTCGAAACACTTTTGGTGGCTCCGGGACCTTCTCTCCGTCGTCCGGGCCAGGCCTGGCGTGTCTTCCGGTCCATGTGTTTACGTGTGTTCTATGGTGGCGTTGTTCCGTCTTTCACCATTCTGAACGTGTATTTCTGTCCTCGTTTCGCGTGCATAGTTTCTTCGAAATGGCTGAGGACGACCTGGGTCCTAATCTGACCACTTAGCGAAAACGTCGGCGAGAAATGCGGCGGCTGTGATTGGCCGGTGCCAAGGTCAAGTGCGACATCGGCCAATCGCAGCCGCCGAATTTTCGCCAACTTTTTCAACAAGTGTCCAGATTAGGGCCCCTGGAGGATTAACAAAAGCCACTGTTTACGATACAGAGGATCTCGTTCGTTTTATATACCTTCAAGAATGCATAGACCGCCGACGCCGCATCGGTTCCTACCATCGACTCGGAGTCACTTAATCGTCACTTCGGTGTCGCGTCTTGCATGCAACTAAAGAAGGAGTCGGCTTTCAAGGCAGAGTCACAGAGTGTTCTGTAAGGAAAGTAATGGTGACCAGTTTCGATAGCGACCCAACCATTCCCCTTGTGCGGAGCTTGTAAGCTCCGTTTATGAGGCCCAGCCATAACAAACAGCTGATTTTGCTCTTGCTCTCCTGATCGCTTAATTAAGTTGTTCAAGTTTATTGCGTTCATCACTTCGCCGTCCTGTGCACCGCATAAGCGCACGGGGTGTCGCCGTATTCGGGAATGTGTAAACAAACTCGGACGGTGTGAAATCCGGGCGGTCTTTGTATCGCAAATGCTTGCCTGCACCGTCAAAAAGTAAGGAACGGTATGTTAGAAACAATCTCTCTTCGAATTCAGCACGTTTACGAGCCTTCAACAAAGTGGCCCCAGCAAACCGGGGAGTTTACGGTTGATTGCCAAGGCATTCCATCGGCGTTCTGTTCTCCGTAAGGCTTAAATTCGTTTCTGCACTCTTTAAGGCCACGGTCCCACTGAATGTGGCAGTTTAGGTACTTTTGGCAGGTCATTACTCATCTCCTTTTAAATACTGTTTTGTGGGATTGATGTCATTTGAAAGGCAATGCAATCCTCTTTCATTTGATATTATGCATGTATTGGTTTATACTGTTCATGCGCATTTGTAGCGTTGCGAATATGATGGCGCGGACCCTCACTTGCTCCGCTGGTTCATGTTTTATGAACGATTCCTTAAAGATAACACGGTTCCAATAGAGCAGTTTTGTTAAGATGATGTCGGAGCAGAATGTAACGGTATACTTTTTTGGTATTTGCACTACTTTGTTTTTTTCAGCTCTCCAAATATTGCCCTAAAATTGACATTTTTCACCAAAAATATGTTTTTAATGACAAGCGCTAGGGCAATAAAATTAGCTACAGATGTAGTGCTTATAATTGGTAATATGCAGAAAAAAATTTAATGTTGTGTAAAATTTTTTTGTTTAGATATTCTATATCAAACGTAGCACTTTTTTGTGCTTCGAGTCATGGTAATTCAAATGCCGCTGAGTAAATAATTAAACTATGGTAAAATCTTTTATAACATTTAGAACTACAATAGTTGCCCAAGAGGTGGACGGTGGCTTTTTTTATTTTCAAAGTCGTAACGCTCCGGGACCCCTTCAAACTTACCTGTTTTTGACGCACATCTTTTTTGGACATCAAACAGATTTATTGGCATCTAATAACATTTATTTTATGGAATAGATATACATTGCGATGTATTAGATTTTTCCAATGATCTTGCTTTGGTTTCTTGATAGTTGTAGAGCTTAGCTAATTTTAAAAACAATTAAAAACTGTTTGGGTGTTTTGTTGCGCTACCTGGCGGATGGCAGACAAAACTGCTGATTTCTAAGTTCAAAAAATTTTCGAGGGCGGCGTTGGCGTCTGTATCATCATCAATCTCCGTGTCGTTTTACCTTCACATTTAGAAAATATATTTGAAGATTTACTATCGATAAATGAACGGTTTAAGTACTGGGTCAGGTTAATAAATCTAAGACAAATAATTACACAAGCGTAGCGTGATATAAAGTGTTCATTATTCGATATAATTGAAATCAATAAACGATAAAGACGAAGAGGGAAAGAATACACCCGAGTTCACTTCATGCCTAGAGTCACTAAATGAGCTGCGCTTAAAGTATCGGCACTCCGTTCCCCAAAATTGTTTTGGGCGCCGCCATTTTGGGTCTTGTGCAGAGCAAACGCAACTGCCGATCGTCATGATCCAAAAGTGCAACTTCCTCTGCATTAGATGCGGTGCTAGGAAGCTGATACAATATTGCTATGCTCTGTCGCGGGTTGTTTAAACATTCGTGGAGGACGCGGCGTTTCCTGTGATTTTAGATAAAGCTTCAGATAACTGGCAACCATGATTTTAAGCCACAATATGGCGAAGTGTCGTTACTCTGAAGCGTAGCTAATTTACTGGCACTAGCGGGAACAATGAGGAAGAGGCAGGTGTCAAAAGGTAGTGGCTTGTGGAATCCACGGGGCTCACGTCATGGCCCCTCCAGGTATTACAAGCTTCTTGAACAAGGGCATGAATAGTGTCATTAAATAAGCTATGCTTCAGAGTAGCGACACTTGGCCATATTGTGGCTTAAAATCATGGTTGCCAGTTATTTGAAGCTGTATCTGAAATCACAACAAACGCTTTTCCGTCCTCCACTTTAAACAGTTTGCGACAAAGCAAAGCAATATTACATGAGCTTCCTAACACCGAATCTAATGCTGAGGAAGTCGCAATTTTGAATCATGACGATCGGCAGTTGCGCCTGCTCTGCACAAGCACCAAAATGGCGGCGCCCACAACACTGTCGGAGAAGAGTGTGCCGATACTCTAAGCGCAGCTCATTTATTGGCCCTACTTCCCGCGAACCTCCTTTCCCCTGACTGAAACTGAAACTAAATATGAATAATACACCATTATTATAGCTTATTTAGTTTCAACCACCTACACATAATGAGAGGAGGAAACGGCCGGGTAGGAGAAACGCGGGTTTTATGTGCGACTGTTCTAATCAACGTTAGTTCTAACCGTCTCAAAAGAGAGAACGCGCGAGCTTGCGCTGGTTAAAAAAAGACGGTCCAAAGAAAAGAGGCGGAACGCTGTGTTCTTTGTGATTGTGCGTCTAATTGCAAATTGTTGTGTGTATGTTTATACAGCCGGAAGTTAGTCTGCCTTAGTGGGCGTGTGTATCAGGTGTAGATGAGCAATTTAGCCAGTGCGGTACAACCGCAAACCTGGGGTCTTTAACGTGCACCACGCAGTAGTGATACACGACCGCACGCCGGTATGATGCTCTTCCAGATCGAAACGGGCAGGGGCGGGGTGGGTTCTGCAGCGCGAGCTTTCGCTCCACGTGCTCCGAGCTGGTGTGCGCTAGACATGCACTCGGCCACCGATCCCCCCCCCCCCCCTCTTATATAAGTATTTGAAGATCGACGATGGACGTCGATCGTCTCGAGGTAATGTAACGTAATAACATTATATAAATAATAAACATATTGAAGGATTGAACGACTCAATTTTTCAATTCTTGGATTGTAATATGGCGGTAGCCTATTGTACTTACTGTTGATGAAGAGCAATATGAGGTGACGAGGTAATGATTAAATTATGAGGCTCTATAAGGACTACGATATTAGTGGGTGTCGAACCACAACGTACAGTGCCAGACTTGTTTCAAGTATCGTGTACCCAAAGACCTTTCTTCACCCGCAACAGAATATGGCAGAATCAATGAGGATGCTGCTTTACAACTGTACGTGGAACAGGAAAACTGCAATGTGCAGAAGTGCGGCTTATTCGTTAATATGAAGGACGGATTTCTAGCAGCATTCCCTGATTGACTACTTGGAACAAATGGCCTCATTTACGTAAAGTGTCCCCGTTCCAAAAGATTTTTGAAGCCTACTGAAACCGCAAAGGAGTATGAAGCGAAAAATAAGAACATGGAGCCTGGCGTGAAAGGTCCAAATCACCACCATAGCCTCTACTACCAAATACAAGGGCAGTTACACAATACACAAAGAGAGTTTTGTGATTTCGTTATATTTACACTCAAGGGCATTGATATCCAACGTCTTCAGAGGGATGACACCTTCTTGTCAACCAACATAGAGCCTTTTCTACTCAAGTTTTACATGGAAGGCCCGACTTCCACTGAAATCCCTCACGTAGACGAGTTGTCCGACCGAATAATCTGCCATTACTCCCGATCTGGGAATCTCTCGATCTTCATTCATGGCCATAGTATCATATGAGACCGAGGGGTGCGGCTCTTCGTCCGCCGAACATTGCTTCGGCGGGTGTTTTTACCGTGTAAGATGAGACCGTCGCGTGCTGCTGGAACAAGAACCTGGCGATTCTTCACTGAACTGCTTCTTCCGTAAGCTTCAAGAGGGCTTTTTTCGTTTCGCACACCATCTGTTCTGCTTGCCCGTTAGTTGCAGGATGGTATGGTGCACTAATGTAATGCCTGATGCCGTTTTTTGTTTTTTTTTTTGGGGGGGGGACTTGATTATTTTATTTGAAGCAAGATATGGCGCGTTATTAGAGAAAAGTATTTTCGGTAGGGCAAAAGTAGGGACAAGAGAGCGTAGAACGTCAATGACGCGTTTGGACGTCGTGGCAGGCATCGTGTAAACTTCCAACCACTTAGAGTACGCATCGACCATGACTCCGCAGATGCGGATACGTTTCGCCACCTACAGACTGAATAGTGGATCGTTTTAAGTTACAGTTCATGATGGCGCTGGACTCGAGGAAGCTTTCGACTCTTTCCACAAAGTTAGCCCAGGTGCCAGCACTTTTGTCGAAAGTGGTAAGTGTTCGAAACGTCGACAACGTCGGTAGCCACGTTGCTTGACACTGGACGCTTACCATTCGCTGAGAAGAAACTTGCTTGTTCGTCTGCCACGAGTCGTCCGATATCAGGTCATCACAGCTACTCCATCTCCCGACAAAACAGGTCGTCATTGTCCGCATGTCCATAGTTAGCAATCACGTGAACTTATAAATTCCCATACGCTCATAACTTGCCGTCGCTAAACGCCGTTCATTCATAGTTTCTTCATTGCAAATAAACGTCTTCCTATTTATTCTGATGGTTTTCATCATACTCCTCCTAAGCTGTACTTACAACATTATATCGGTACTTCCGAAAATATTGCAACGGCGTTTGTCTTCTGGGAACTATAATGTAACAACCTTTACAAAATCTTCCGGATCCCATGAAACACAATATTTCGTTATGTCACTTTTCGGTCGTCATTATAATGGTGAGGTAAGTACCGTAAATTACGAAGCAGTTTACTTGACGTCCGCTTCCACTGGTGTCTTGGAATATTGAGTCTACTGAGCGTGCATTCCTGCAGAAGAAGTTTTCATTGAAAGAATATTGACACGTCAATCAACAATTGATTCCTTCTTGGTAAGATTTATTGCGAAAGCCCGTGGCAACCGCCGAACCGCATGTCCCTATAGGAGGTATTCACTGGCCGCCATATTTGAGGTCACTGTTTACAGCGCATGCTCGGAACGAGCTCGCACTAATAGCCTGCTAAGACCGGTATACTATGGTGCGGAATGCACTTGTAAAAGAACTGTAAGCTCGCCGTCAACACGTGCTCAGCAGTCGCGCACACGGCTATGAGGCCGCCAGTGAATACTCCCTATAGGGAGTATTCACTGGACGCCATAGTTGTGGGGGCTGTTTAGAGCGCATGCCCAGAAAGCGCTCACATCAATAGAGTAAAAGTTTCTCGTCAATCCTGTCGACTGCGCCAGTAAGGATTCTCGTCGATCGTGGAGATGCTGTGCTGGCTGGAGGGTGGCTTCAGTCGGTGACCTCAGGAACTCTCAGACTCGTTGGTTGAGTAAATAAATATATATTTACAAATGACGAACAACTTTTTACAACACAGAAACAAGAAAACGTCACGCTGCTGATGCCGCTCGCGGCAACCCAACGCCAACGATAGCGCCTCGGCGCCAAGCCCCTTGCCGCGCACGGCAAGGTCTCTGTCTCGCAAGACAGAGTACGCGGGAGCCCTCGGGACCGCGGGAGAAAGCAACTTGCTCCGCGCACGGGCTAGCTCAAACTCAACTTTTCCAAAAAGGCACGCCGACATTCCGAAGGGAGGCCGGACCTCTCTCTCTCCTCGGAGTCGCCGACATGGCCCTGACAAAGTCACTTCCCCAATTACCACGGCGGCAAGGGCAACCACCCGCTCCCGCCCTGGGAACGAAAACTGTGTTTACTTCCCACGCAAGGAAATCTGCTTCCACTTTCGGGAGCTGGCCGCCGCTTGCCGCCAAAGGGGAAAACGTGAGGCATCGGGCGCCTCCGAAGGACACTTCGGGTGACCGCGCCGCTAATTCCCCGAGCTCTTTCGGCTAAGCTCCTTCGGCCATCCCTACACGTCCCCCCGAAAACTGCGCTAAGACTTCTGGACTAGCCAGCAGTTACAAAAACAGGATGGCCGAAACCCCAACTAGAACACAAAAACAAACCGCTCAAACTCAAGCGAAAAATAAAAACAACAAAACACGTCGGTTAAAAATAACAAAGACACCTCCTCTAGCACGAATTGCTAAATAACAATGAAAAAGGAGCAACATTTCTCTCTACTTGTGAAGGCAGCAAGCAACCCTGGTGAACCACAACATTTTTCAGCTAAACTCTCGCGTGCCTGGATCGCCCGCGACAACATCCGCGGTGCCGGAAAAGTTTCCGCAAACAATAGACAAAAAAAAACATCAACAAACTGAAAAAGCATGGTGAACACTGAACAACGCTGAATGTTTGATTGCACAAAAAAAAACGAAAAAAACCGCGGCAGTGATCGCTCTCCCATCAACCCACGGCTGACACCATTCCCGCGTAAACGCTTCTCTGCCACCCTGCAATCACACCGTACCCGAGCAGCTGTGTCGGGTGTCGCGAGGACAGTGACGCGCGCCGGAGCTTTCTCAAGTCCCTCGAAGGCGCGCTCGGCTCGGTCTCCCCACGAAACCGTGTTCACCACTCGCTTCGCAGTCCATTCGGTCAGAGAAAGGGTCAACTCTGCGCCCATGGCGCGCCATCGCCATCCCCGCTCCGAGATTGTCGCCCCACGGCGACTCGTGCCCCTGCACCGGTACCTCCCCGCGCCGCACACTTGGTGGAACCCACTGTGTCACACCCTCACCACAAGGCCCATCGTGGGGACACCGAAGTCCAATCTGAACAACTGCGGCAGCCCCCTTCGCGACCTCGGCATCTACCAGTCTCCCCAGCGCCGGGCCCGACCCGTGGTTCTGCGGGAGCTCCTTCCTTCCAGCTGCCCGGATGCAGGAAGACCCTCGTTCGTGAGCGGCCCGATTGGCCTCAGACCCCGCGGCAGTCTCCGGTCCATGTGCGGCACGATCGGCCTCAGACCCCACGGCAGTGTCCAGTTCCTGGACAGCGCGGTCGGCCTCGGACCCCGCGGCCGTCTCCGGTCCCGGTGGGGCGCGATCGGCCTCGAACCCTTCGACAGTGACCGGTTCCTCGAGAACGCGATCGGCGTTCGACCCCACGGCGGTCTCCTCTTTCTTTGCGGCAGGATCAGCCTCGGACCGCACGGTGGTTTGCGGTCCCAGTACGGCGCGATCGGCCCCGAGCCCTCCGACAGTGTCCGGTTTCTGGATAGCGCGATCGGCGTTGGACCCCACGGGAGTCTCCGGTTCCTGAACGACACGATCGGCCCCGGACCCCACGGCTGCCTCCGGGTCGCCTCGCGCTTCCGGTTCTGTCTTCCTCACAGAGCGAGCCTCGGGCGCCGTGCCCTCCGCTGCCCGATGCTGCGTCTCTTCACGGCGCTCCGATAGGAGCCGCGCTCTCGCTCTCCGCTCCTCCGCCCGGAGTTCTGCGAGTCGAACCTGCCGCTCTAGCTCCTTCGTCTTTTCCCTCGCGAGGGTTAACTGGACGCTAAACGGAACCGTTTTCCTATGCGACCCCTCGTCGCCCCCGTCACTGCTCCCCTCCCGCGCAAGTTATAGTTCGACATGCAGCTAATCACGCGGGTGTCAGCCGGCGACGGAAGGGAAGGCGACCACGTACCTGGCGGTGGTGTAGAGTCCCCGAAAGTCGTTGGCGCTGCCGAACTCGCGAGTCCGTCAATCACCGCACGCGGAGTCTGTTGCCTTGAGGCCCCTCTCCGCCGTAGCAGGCGCCGAACGCGCCTCGTTGACAAGACTCGCCGAGCCGGTCTCCCTTGGTCAACTGAAGTTCGTCTTCTCGAATGGTCGAGTTGCTGCCTCTCAGCACCGCCGCGCACCGCACCAACACAGGCGTCGTCGTTTCCGCCCTTGAAGTCGTTGAAAGTGGCCGACGACGTCCACGATCCCTGTCGACTGCGCCAGTAATGTTTCTTTGTCGATCGTGGAATTGCTGCGCTGGCTGGAGGGTGGCTTCAGTCGGTGACCTCAGGAACTCTCAGACTCGTTGGTTAAGTAAATAAATATATATTTACAAAAGACGAACAACTTTTTACAACACAGAAACAAGGAAAACGTCGCGCTGCTGATGCCGCTCGCGGCAACCCAACGCCAACGATAGCGCCTCGGCGCCAAGCCCCTTGCCGCGCACGGCAAGGTCTCTGTCTCGCAAGACAGAGTACGCGGGAGCCCTCGGGACCGCGGGAGAAAGCAACTTGCTCCGCGCACGGGCTAGCTCAAACTCAACTTCTCCAAAAAGGCACGCCGACATTCCGAAGGGAGGCCGGACCTCTCTCTCTCCTCGGAGTCGCCGACATGGCCTTGACAATGTCACTTCCCCAATTACCCCGGCGGCAAGGGCAACCACCCGCTCCCGCCCTGGGAACGAAAAGTGTGTTTACTTCCCACGCAAGGAAATCTGCTTCCACTTTCGGGAGCTGGCCGCCGCTTGCCGCCAAAGGGGAAAACGTGAGGCATCGGGCGCCTCCGAAGGACACTTCGGGTGACCGCGCCGCTAATTCCCCGAGCTCTTTCGGCTAAGCTCCTTCGGCCATCCCTACAAATAGGCTGCTAAGACCGGCACTCTTGATGGTGCGGAATGCACGTTGCAAAATAACTGTAAGGAGTCTCGCCATCAGCACGCGCTCAGCATTAGTGCACACAGGCTATGGCCGCCAGTGAATACTCCCTATATCAGCCTGACATTCTCGCATACATGCGTTTGCTGGGCCACGCTACTTGAGCCAGCTGGAGCACAGCTGGCAGCGGCGCGAGCAAGGCCACGAGGGGAACGTGATGGTGCTCGAGCCATCCCACCGTGAGCCAATGTTTCGGCCACTCCCACGGGTGCGTGTCGCCATCTATTGGTTGAACTAACGCCTTGTTCAAGATGGCTGCCGTTTGACCGCAGCCTTAAATGTTTTGCCAGTGACTGATATTTTTTGTGTTTTCTCTTCACTTTTAACGTGGCAAAACGCGAATGTGTATAGCACACGCTTGAAGAACGGCAAGCTTTATCTTGTTATTCTTTACTTGAAAACCGGTTACGGCATGATTACGTCCAACAACCTCGCGTGCACATTTAATGTTAACGGAAATATAGTAAGAGTGCAAGCGAGCTGGTGTAAGTTGAACATTATGATAAACTTGATATACGAATACATGAGGAAAGAACATCGATGACAGGGATGGAAACAGGACTTATTTCAATAAGTCCTGCTTCCTTGATGTTTTATCTCTTCATGTATTTGTATGTATTCATCAACACGCTCGTTTTCAGTTATTAAAGCTGAGACTGGGGGTAAGAAAAGAAAAACGCAAAGGAAAAAAAATTGGGTTGTGGGGATATTTATACAGCGTGTAGTTGGTCAGCCATTAAAGTTGCGACGAGTCACTCGCTGTAGATGAGCAATTTAGCCAGTGCGGTACAACCGCTAGCCCGGGGTCTTTAACGTGCACCACGCAGTAGTGATACACGACCGCACGCCGGTACGATGCTCATCCAGATCGAAACGGGCAGGGGTGGGGCTTGAACCCAGGATCCCTGGGTTCTGCAGCGCGAGCTTTCGCTCCAAAACGCAAAGGGAGGACAGGCAACGTCTGAACAGACGTTGCATGTTCTTTTTCTTTCTTTTTTTGCGTTCGTCTTCCTAATCAGTTTCAAGTCTACCGTCATGTTCACATTTAGCGTATCTTTAGTTGCCAGCAGAGTATCCCGCCATCAAACTGATGACCCAGTCACCTAACACGGGGGATTCGCGCTCATAGGCTTTTCGAAAGCAGGGCAAAAAGGGCGGGTTGTTTGACATCAGGTGCTGCGCACCACCCGCAAAAGGCTGCTCAAACTTTATAAAATTTTGCATTTGCACCATTTTTGCTGTTATTTGTGCAACCTATAGCTGCGCGGTGGTGAGGAATGACGACTATGAAGCCTAGCCGCGAGAAAAGCGGAGGTATCTCGGAGCCTAACCAAGCACTGTCTGAGCAAACCAAGCGGGACGAGAGAGCCACCAAAAATGGCGACTTTGCCTTTCCTCCCCTCTCCCAGAGTCGGCGCATGCGCCTAGCGATCTCTGAAAAAGGTTAATTGCAGGCTCTTTCGCGGAAGTACCGAATGGAACCCATGGACCGGTGGATGAATGGATGGTATTAGCCATATACACTTTGTACCGGGCGGTAGCTTGCGCCACCTAGTGTACAAACATCTTGACCACCTCCCTTTCAAATTTGCTCTAAATTCCGTCTCTTGCGCCCAAATTGTGTAGACTCCCAGTGTTGCTTGGATGGTCTGTTGAAATGGGCCATTAGTATGTGGGAAGCAGCTGTTTCTAATATAGCACAACATTATTCGCTACATACGCAGAGGTCCCGGAGAAACGCTCAGCAAAGACCCATCATGGCGGCCGAAGCAGGTGGCACTTCAACACGAAGGCCATACACGTGGGCCAAGAGCCCGATAAGTGGAACTCAAGAGCTGTCATTCCACCTATTACGCTTTCAGCACTTTCCAGGAGAAGGCACCAGGCGAACCTTACCCCCACGTGAGTGTGTGCCGGTTATTGACTATTACTTTGATGATGATTCAATTCCTTACCTTGAGGGCCTTGTGGTCGTTGTGTCAGTCGTACATGACGATGATAATGATGTTGCTGTCATGGCTTAACAAAACGGGACACGCATACCCTTTCAAGAGTTGAAGACCATCTAGCGGCCGTCATTGAAACTCCAAAAGATTTTGCCATGGTTTTGTTTATGACTTTGGTATGTTTATGACTTTACAGAGGCGTGCTGGTCCTAGCCTGAAGTACACTCGCAAAGAACCGCCAATGATTCAGAAGCCTCTTTGTCGCGGTGAAATTGCGAGGATAAAGGGGACTATTTCTTTCAGTCTCTGACTTCGCAAAGTTTAATGACGTAATTGTAGGATCGAAACCATGCGCCTAACTGACAGTCGAGCGCGGCTCATGCGATGGATTGTACACGAGAACAGCGTGGGCACTCGACTTCGGCTCGAAATAATCAACGCCTCGGCGGTCACTCGGGTAGTGGCTCGTGCCCAACCACTGCGGTGATGAGAGTAGCCGTACTTTCCAATGCCTGAAACCCAAAACGCGTGGCTACGATTAACGTTAGCGGCTAGGAGAGGCAACAAGCCACGTGGCCGCTTGATCTGTTGAGGGGATGAACGATGTCATGTTTTGTAGAATTTATTTTCCGAGTGCCATTGTTTAGAAAGAAGAACTCAGGCAAGTTCATTCTGGTTATTAAAGTTGGGGAGTGGTTCTAAGAAGTATTTAGCGAAAGTGGAAAAATCGTTTCTATGGTCCCTTTTAACTCCGTGAATGGCAGGCGACGTAGGTACATATTTGTGCTCGTGAACCGTGCCTACTTTATGCGTGGTGTCAACTCTTAATGGCGTCTAGTTTTCCTGATGCCTTGCCGCCATTGCAGCACCGGATTCAGAGTCATACCGGGTTCGGCTCTAGCTCTGTAAAAAGTGTAGAGAGGGAAAATATGAAACCTGGAATGGAAAATATGAAATTTTCACCGAGGACTAAACATCTTTCCCTCGGTATGTCTACGATATATCTGATCGATACTCATTTTCTTTCGATTTAATGAATGTTGATGTTTACGCATACACCTCACAATCACTGGCAGCCGCTCTACTTGCAACAACAAGTGGAGGCGCCCGGCCCGTGACGTCAAATGTTGTATCCGAGAGCAGACGACGTTCCCTCCTCCACGGCGTTGTGCGTTGTAGTGAATAGTGAGCGTCTGTGGTCTTTTGCGGATTGCGTCTGGTTTAGGCTATTTGCAGCACGCTATGAAGGATGGGAGGGAATCGGCGGTGTGCTGTGGGGTGCAATAACACCACGGAGAAATATAACAGGGTGACCCCGTATCGGTTTCGGACCGTTTCTGCGACGGAAGTGGGTCCGACCAGCCAAAGGCAAACGCTGGCTCTATGCGGCGAGCAAGTCGTCTCGCTTCCCTTGCAAGAGCTTTGGTGACGTCAGAAAGACGCCGAGCTCTGATTGGTTCTGATTGAAGGATACAGTGGGTAGACCTCAAGGCAGCTAGCTTTGATGTCTACCCCTATCCTTCATTCAGAACCAATCAAAGCTCGGCGTCTTTCTGACGTGCAGAAGCCCTGCAGAAGAAGCAGACGAACTTGAGCTCTATAGCGTTCGTGTCGTGCTAGAAAACAGTTCGCACTGTAGCTAGCAAAACAAAAGCTTCCATACCATCCTGGACCTGAAGCGGCATGTGTTTCGACATGGCAGCGGATCGCGAATGCAGTCGTCACAAGTGGTTCCCTCAGATGGGATGCCGGCGGATCGAATGTGAACGGCGAAGCGTCCGAAATGTATATAGTGCTGAGAATCGGAAAACATTTCATCTTCATTGCTTGACTCAGAAAAGCTTGATGAATCGGTTCACGGACGATCGCCACGATCTTCTGACGGCTTCGCACGCTGAGCGAAACAGGCTTAAGCTGCCCATGTGCTGTTGGTTTTGGCACTGACGTCCCAACATGATGGCGGGCCAGTAAAGTTGCAGATAAGTTTCGGTTTCGGTTATATCGTAAATCAATGATTAAACATTATTTAAAACGGTTTGGGGAAATTTATTTGCTGCTCTAGGCTTAGTTTTTTTGTGCTATTTCAACAAAATGCGTTTATTTGAAAACGTTCAAATGGACGCCGGACACGAAACCGATTTCTGCAGGACTCTTGCGGACTTTTTCAGAACTCTTTTGCAACACTTTGTTTCTAACAAGTGCATTTACCCCATTTAAAACGAAGTTATACTGCCTCAAACCGCCATAATAAACTCCCATGTAAAAAACACATAAAACACAATTTTAGAAAAAGGCTGCAGGCCCATGCCATTTTCAGCGTTCGTGCATATGGCGTGGGCTTTGCTCGATTTCTGAAGTCACGAACGCACGCGTGCTGGACTGTGGAGAAGGCATGACGGGCTGTGGATGTGTAAACATTAAATTACTCGTGGTCATAGCTGAGTCTGCGGCTGCTGAGCCCGTGCAGACGGTGAGCTTCTGTGCATTCGAAAAGTGCATTCCACACCATGCCGGTCTTTGCAGCCCATAAGCGTAAGTTCGTCAAGAGCATGCGTTGTCAACAGCGCATTCAAGTATGGCGTTCAGTAGATATACCAAGCCCCATATATGATGGTTTTTTTTTTCGAAATGCGCAAAGTTTAGAAGTCGAAACTAAGCCAATTTTGGCTAAAATTCGGAGTATATCTGGGGTACATCGTTTCTAATTCCGGCATTTTGAAATGTTTTTATAGGTGTATCACACTCACTTGTGCCTTGGTGATCGGGACATAGTCTACAGCGTGTTTTTATATTGTCATGTATGCGAAAGCATTAACTGTCCCATGGAACGAACTGGCATTATCAGCTTTTGAAGCCGCGCCAAACGGCACCTAAATTCCCATGGAGCCAAGGTTAGTCTGTAGCAGCCACCCCATGGGCTGGCTCGCGGCGTAGTTCCAAGGCACGCCACCCCACAGAGAAGCCCTCTCCATGGCGACGCAGCTGGCCCGGCCGCCGGGCAGACTCCGGAGAGGCTGCACGGCCGAGATCAGCGCGGCACGCAGCTTGTAGGTGTACGCTACGTATACGAATGCTTTCGCATATTCCGACACGTTAGCAGTCTTAAGTATATTTGTAGTTTTTTGCGTGAAGATTGGTGTATATTGCTGTACCACAGTGTCTACCCTTCTCAAGCCTCAATGAGGTTGCAGTATTGAATAAATAAATAAAAGATATTAATCTCAGAGATGTCATATGATGCGAGAAAAACCCATGTAAAGGTGGCCGAAGTACAGTGCTCAAAGTTAGTTAGGTAAGCACACATTCCTGTTTATCTCATTTTCGCTTCACATGAGTTTGGCTCATTTCGAACAAAAATAAATAAATAAAAAAACTCCTCATATATACGTACTTAGATAACACAGGGTATTTAACTACCGATGCAGACGTAGCTAACGAGCACGTGCCTCTGCGAAACTACCACCGGACCAAGCTACGTCACGTCCAGTTGCTTACGCAATGCGCACACCACTATTGAAATGATTTTGACGAGATGGCACCAGCTTACGACTCGTTTACTTCACGCTGTACACGAACTCTGCGTGAAGTACGATAGCCCAAGAGGTTATTATATACCAGTCTTACTTTTTTTTAGGGGTTCGAATATTCACGATCGGATAATCCGAGCAGGAAGTGCCTGGAAGAAAGCCTGGCGTCGCTCGAACATGCCAAATACGGTATGTGAATATATTATAAAAAATCCCTTCTCAACCAAAAAAAAAAAAAAGGGTTTTCGAATTTTTGTTTATTTTAAGGTTCGATTGGTTCTGACCAACCTTAGACCTTTTAGCAAAGGTCGACAAAGATCGACTTATGATGGATAGTGTTATCCGACTTCTACACAAAACATTTTGGAATGTAGGGAGACAGACCTTTTATAAAGTAGTTTAGTTTACTTCTTTATAAAGCGATTACCCATGTTTACAAAACGTACGTAAAAACCGACATGCGTGCTTTTAATGATTTAGATGGTTTATTAATGCAAAGCACGGAAACGATATACCCCATAAATATTACACTTCTCCACCTCCAGCCTGACGTCAGCTCGTTTTCGATCTTCGGGTATGCGCGCAAGAGCGAAACCTTAGTCAATTTTTTTATCGAACTTAGCGTTAGAAGTTCAAAAAGGTCAGACCTGGTCAAACTCGCAAACCTTTGGACAGGTTTGTGACATCCCTCTAATTCTAAACGTAATTAGCGTAATTGACGAAATTTGAATTTCGCACAATAAGGCCGACGAAGCGTTGAACGGGACGCTGCGAACTCCAAAACACCACTTGTATACATCCGTATCTCAAACGGATGGCCGTATTTTTGGGAAAAGAAGGGCGCGATCAAGCGAGGACTATGACGTCAGGATTTTTCTGGAACAGTGAGAATGAGGGAGGCGGCCTCGCTACTCTCCTTTTCGCTTCGTTCACCAGCTCCGGTGACGACATTTTCTTCCCTCATACGGGCTCCGATTCTGGTAAATTTACGTTGTGTGTGAGCTGCTGACTGTCGGAAAAGGGACGCCTTTTTGCAGGTCGTCGGGGCGCTGTCACGTGACAACAGGGATCACGTGACCACCTACGTGCGCTTCGACGCGCGCGCCCCCGGTGGCGTTCCTTTGCTACGTCACGAGAAGAGCGCCCCGGCCTTAGCTTCTTGGAGGTGTTGCCTCGAGGGGACGGCGCGAAAAAGGGAGGGAGCGAGAATCGTGACGTCACATGTTTCGTTGGCTTCGTCGGCCGTGTTCAGTCGCGCATTTCTTTTCCGAAAATATGGCCATCCGTTAGAGATATCTGTGTATAAGTGGTGCCTAGGGGTTCTGCAGTGTCCTGCCTATCGCTCCTGCCTTGTTTTATGAGCTCCAAAACTTTGTTTTATTCTGACTTACGACATAAGTATTTTATTGAAATCGTGCAAACCTGATGAAGGGAAAAGAAAAGAATGACCTATTTTTTAAATTTTAATTTAGACAAAAAGAGGGATTTATATTTACACGTGAGGTCTGTTCCTAAGTAACAGGGATTGATTGACTGATTGAATTCCCCTGCCTTTCCACCCTACCGCTTCGTTTCTGTCGTTCTAGCCCTGGCATTTGCCTCAGGGATGGCAGCAATAAATAACGTGATGAATCTGGTGTCTCCGGGAGATCATATCGTGAGCTTCGACGACGTGTACGGAGGTAAAGTAGCCAAACTGACGTTACTCGGGTCACGTGACAAAAGTTTCGAGAGCTCTTTTTGTCGTTGTCTGCGTAGGCACCAGACGGCTCTTCAAATCACTCATGATCCCAAAAGGCTACGAAGTCACCTATGTAGATGCCACTGATTTGAAGAAACTGGAGAAGGAGATTAGGACAACCACAAAGGTAATAAATTCCAAAACAGCTTTGCAATCTTCTTTTTTCTTTTTTATACAGCGGAGTTGGTTAGTTTCCCCAGTATCGTGTCCGTCAGCAAACAAATGATGACACGAAACTCTGGACAGCTACCGCCATCTATGAGCGACGGCGGCAACCAGACAACCGGATTGACGGTTGTCTGGTTGCCGTCGTCGCTCAAGATGGCGCAACCTTTCGAGCCTTTCCACTCTGGCTTGCCGACTTGCGGCCGGCCATTACTTCCTTCCCACCATAGTACAGCTTCGCTGGTCTTCCTTCTTCACCACAGTGGAAAGAATAAAGAATAGTGACGAGTCGGGCAAAGAACAAAGCATGGCATACAAATGCCAAAATACAATATCCATAATTGACTAAATATTCACGAATCTAATCAAAATGCCAAAAAAAATTAGTTCTGTATTTTTATTCATGGATGGTTATAATGTTAGTTACATCTACTACTGTTTTTGTATTTGATCTCCGCCGAATCTGTTACAATGACTTTTGTATATTGCCGCGGGCGCAGCTGACCAAGTAGGCAGCGCGCCCGTGGCATAACGGTTATCGCGCTTATCTTCCACGCAGAAGGCCAGGGTTCGATTCCTGGCCGCGCCTACACATTTTGTTGACGCTGTAATGTGATGTTCTAGTAAAATCGAGAGCCGCCTTGCTAATTCGAGGTTAGAATGTTCTACGGACCGAACCTTCTACGCCGAGGCAGTTTCGCCCCAGCGTTCGACTCTGCTCTTTCGCCGATTTCGACGCCCGCGACGCTCTGCTGTTATCTTTTGTTCCTTCTTTATTTTTGGGCACAAGTTCGCCCTCATTAAACGTTTAGTTCCTTTAGTTATTCTCCGCCTCGTCATTTGTCATTCGTGACAATATTGCTTCTTCCGTATATTTCCTGGTGTGTGTCCGTCGCTGCGCACTGTATGCGGCCAGGGAGGTCTCAAGCTGCGTGTGCAGCTTTTTTGCCTCGATCGCCGCCATCGAGTTGTGGTGGAAATCAAATTCAATTCCTAAAAGAATAAACTCTCGGGGCACTGTTTTTTCACGTGGAACCGTAACTCCACGTGACGCCGAGGCGACGAGGTCACGGTGCCATGAGACGCGAGATTGTGACGTCACGAGAATCTGTGACGTCATTATGTCACGTGACCTGACGTAATGTCGTAATATACGTGGACATATATATACGTATATATCCCTCCGTGAAAACACTCCACAAGAACAAACGATTCGCCCCACATCCGAGACTTTCGATCGTCGTCCAATGTGTTTAAATATTCCTTTTCTTTTTCTAGAACCGTGGATGATTAGAACATTTTATCAAGCGAGGTAGTTGAATGCGCTACAGTTGAACAATTCGCCGATGCCTGTTCTTTACATTTATAAATGTGATACCCTCGCACAAATCCTTACAAGTCATTGTTTATAGCATATATACTTCTTTGGTCTTTGTTAGTGCTTTCAAATTCTCGTGAGTCATCTCGTGGTGTTTTATTTTATCATTATTCTGGTTTTGCAGTGGTTACAGCGCCGGTTATTTGGTTGATCGCTTCTGGCACTGTGCTACTTTATATTGTCATTTATTCTCTCGCGATATGAACGTTAATGGTTGTAAAATTGTCTGAATGTCACTATACATTGTCCAAACCTGCTTGGGCCTGCCAATGGCATTGCAATATATTGTAAAAAACAATAAATGAAATAAATGCTATGCCTTTAGAGCGCTACTTCAAAATCAACAAAAGACAGTCTGTTTTTTATGTTGGTGTGTTTTAGAGCGCAGCTCTTAGGCGCCCGTTTCCGGCTTGAGCGGAGTCGCCGTCGGAGTCGGCGTAACCGCCCCAGGTCACGTGAACCCCAGGTCACGTGACCCCGGCCGTGGCTCCATCGTGGCCCCTAGGTCACGTGACCCCACGAGGTCATGTGACCCCACCAGAGTCACGTGACCCCGAGGTCACGTGACCCCCGAGGTCACGTGACTCCCAGGTCACGTGACCCCTGGTCACGTGACCCCCCGTGCCTTCCGCTCCTCCTCACGAGCTGCGCTCTAATTCGGCGTTACAGGGAGTTGTAAACGGCTTTCGTTTTTGCTGTTTTATGTCTACAGCTGGTTTGGCTGGAGTCTCCAAGCAACCCCACGATGAAACTTGTAGATATCAAAGGGGCTTGTGAGATCGTAAGAAAGAAGTGCTGCGCCATACTTGTGGTAGACAACACCTTCATGTCTTCCTACTTCCAGGTGAGCAGTTAGTATTTGCAGTACCATCCGAACCATAGTCTGGAAACTACATATTTAAAAGTTAAAATTTTATACGGTGCAGCCTACACGATGATTTTTTTCATGACAGTTCAATTATGACGAGACGTGACGGATTTCGTAAATGACAGACAATGTTAATGATGATTCATGCATGATGCAAGTTTCTTTGTGAGCGGCTATAGCAGGCATATGTAAAGTTGTGATAACTTCCAATGCAAACTTAGAAAAAATAAAATTTTTGAATTTTGTTTTAGACCAGATGAGAACTCTAGTCCTGAAAATACGTCATATAAATTTGTTCCCGCTGAACCGGAAATGCACCAAGCGCAATAAATTTGGAAGTAAAATCCATATAAATGATTGCAAAGTATAAAACCCGGACCCATCTGTTTTTTTTGTTTTTTGTTTTTCCAGAAACCAATTGATTTGGGTGCTCACATATCCGTCCACTCGCTGACCAAGTACATGAACGGTGGGTTCCTGCCGGCACTTTTTCCCCCGAACGTCATCTCTATAGACCTTTTCTGTGTACTCTCGTCCCCAGCCACCTAATAGGCGTATCCGGTATGGGCGACGAAAAAATAATCCAACGTTTCAACCTGCAAATAGTAAAAAATAAAGGGGAGGCAAAACGAGAAAGTGTGACGGTTACGCTTATATCCTAAATGCCTTCTATTGACGTGGCAAAGGCAAAACAATGTTTTCGCCCATACTGGAAGTGACGTCAATTCAAGATGGCGGCGCACTTGCAGAAAAGGTCTATAGTGGATCCACGCAGATCCGCCTGGCTAGCGCGTCAGCTCGCCGCACGCGTTGCTATGCGGAGAGCAAGTCGTCTGCTTTTTTGCAGGGGTTCCGGTGACGTCAGAACGGCACCGATTTCGGATTGGCTTTGATTGTAGGATAGTGGCTATGGATATCAAAGCAAGCTGCCTTGAGGTCTTCCCACTGTCCTTCAATCAGAGCCAATCAGAGCTCGGCGTTCTGACGTCACCACAACCCCTGCAAACGAAGCAGACGAACTTCCGCTCCGCATAGCAGAGTCTCACAACGAACGCGACGCTAAGCACGCGTCTGCCGCTTTGCGGCGCATACTTTCGTCAAGCCATGGTGCTGGTGTGTCTGCCGCGTCCAAAAATAAAAAAAGTAGTCCCTCGATTTCCGCTTGGTGACGTCATACGGGTGTCATGCTGTCACCGGTTGCGATCCTGGCGGCGTCCCAGCAGAACAGGCAGACGCCTGTTCTGCCGTAGGTCGCTCTCCACTGTGGCAGTCCACGGAAGCTACAACAGCCGGAAGTTGGGACGCCTGGGACGCCGTGAAGACAGCGACACTCGCGTTCGCTCGTGCTTTTCGCCAGCATTTCTACGGCCAACCGCCAGGATCGCGACATCCGACAGCGTGACACTGCTATTTTTTTGTTAACGATAACGATGCTTCTACTCTGAAATATATTTGACTGCAAATTTCAATGTCCTGGAAGTTTCGAAATTTACTCTTCGATACTCTCATTTGTTGAAGGAACAGAGTTTTAGATCTCAGAATGCCAATTGGGACAACCGTGCGCACAAACTGATATGGCTATACTCAGCTGGCATTAGGGCCAGTTCAAAATACACAGTTTCCGACATTATGAAAAACCCATAGGATTAGCAATGCTCAGGAGGATATACTGGGCTCCGCTCTGGGCATGCCGGGTCCTCATTGCTTGGATCATAAGAAAACAAATTACCCTTTCTTATATTATTTTTATGAAATATAAAATGCTCCTGTCCAACGTGTGCGGCACCGCCGCATAAACCGCCTCTGAGACTGGGTCTTTCAAATTGTGGGAGACTGATTCCATAAACGTATATGCGGAAACCGGGAGTGAATAGGTGCATGTAGTTCCCGAGAAAAAGAGAACCGCCGTTTTTCGGCCCGGATAAATAAACTATGCATCGCAGAAAGCTCAAAATTCGTGAGAATGTGAAGCTAGTTTGTAAAGACGACATTTCCTGCATAAAAAAAATATCTAAAAGAAAACACGGAGTGTTTTTTTTTATGAGCGGACGTCCATCTAAGCTTAATATCGTCAAAACAAGAAAATAAGATTGTGAACACTCGTGGTATTTACATCAGTGGAAAACACTTGTCAGCAAGAAAGAGAATATTGTTTTCTTTCTTGATGACAAGTTTGTTTCACTGAAATAAATTCTACACGCGCTCGCAATGTCTTTTTTTTTCTTGCGATAGTAGGTTTAGGTGTAAATCGGCCCCTAAAGGAAGTTCGTTTCTCTTGCTTATCTCGTTTCCCCAAGTAACGCCATGTTTTCAAACTTTCGCATTATATCCCAACCGCTAGCGTCACATCCTCACGGAGTTTGAGCATTCTGCGGTGATGCATTTAGTCTATATACCCGGGCCGAAAAACACGGTTCTCTTTTCTCGAGCGCTCGCCTGCATTCTTCAAGAAATGCAGTATACTATAAATTAAATTTCTCTAACTCTCCTTTCAACATCAATCACCTCCAGGCCACTCCGACGTAGTCATGGGTGCGGTCATCACAAACGACAAGAAGATCTACGACCAACTGCGCTTCTTCCAAAATGGTACGGCAATTTTAAAGCCGGGGTCTGACAGATATTTATTCTCGCCAAGGTTTCTATTTGTACTAGTACATATGGGAGCCCAACGACCCAGAACACAATTTGCGGCTCGAAATTCGTTTTCTTTTTGCCCGAAAACTGCCGATCGAGAACTGGCTGGTTTGAGTCGCGCTCACTCTCTTCTCTGTGGTCACGTGCCGTTTTCTATGGTTTAGACACAACCACCAAAGATAATTAAAGTCGTGGGTCATCGAAGGCACACAATCAATATTAAAAATCGAAAAGAAATATCATAGACACATTACGTTGACTGAAGAAAAAATTGCACAGCCATGTGACTTCCGCCAACTCTCTCCTCCTCTATATTTCCTCTTCCTCCCAGTCCTATTTCGGCTTCGGTTTCAGAGCAGTTGCGTTTTTTTTTTTACTTTATTAAAAATATACGTGACGCTGTAGCAAAATATTGACTGACACCATAATAAATCGCCATGGGAAAAAATAAAACCAAAATTTTGAGTGTGCCAGGGTCTCTTTTTAAGGCCCATCAAAACAGGATACTTCAAAAATCGTGAGGCGACATGACTCCGACATAAGTCGTGCTGCAACACGCTTCCGTCCAGTTTTTTTTTTTTCTTTTTTTTTTGCAAAGAGAAAAGGTTTTTTTTTTGTAGTTCTCTATGGGGGCTTTGAGCATGCTCACCAAGTTGGGTCCGGACAGCCACTCACAAGCTCTGTTGGCTGTCGGTCAATTGCTCAAGGCCTCCGCTGATCTCCAGGTCCCGAAAACGGGAAAGGGAAGCTAGGACTGCGTTCGAAATCTTACTCCAATGGATCTCGAGCTTCTCCGGCGGGTCGTGTCATGTGAGAACACAGATGGAGCGAAGTTGGACGCGGTGTAGGTGTTCTAACCCAAAGGTTCAAGACCGTTCCCTGGAGTAAGATCGAGTAAAATTTGGAACACGTCCAAGGTTACAAGGGCCCGGCAGAACAGATGGACAGCATTGGAAGGTGGCGTGTGACGTCAAGTCTGACGACGAGCACCGAGATCACCGAAAAGCGGTGGAAGCGAGAAGGGAAATTGTGATGTTGGCTTGGTGCTGTTCAAACAGACACCGGACTGCCGGACTGCCGAAGCTTCAACTTCCACGATTTTTGCCGGAGTCGTGTCGCCTCACGGTTTCTGAGGTGCCCTGTTAGGACAGGCCTTTATACATCATGCAAAAGACAGTCTGCATACAGATCCGAAAGCGAGTCACCGCGAGATCCGTGCTTTGAATGCCGCATGGCAATAAGTTAGAAAGGAGGAAGCTTGGCACACGGCATTCGAACTGGACCCTCAGTATGACGTGCATTTTCTTCCCTTTTGCCGGAGTGAGCTTCACCAGCATTTTATTTCACACCATCAAACTTCTTGTGACCAGCCCTTCCGGCCGCCATGACAAAGGGAAGAGAAATACTTGCGGTTCTCCTATGTTTACATTGTGTTTGGGTGGGTGCGTGACGACTCTTGGTTCACTAATGAGCAATTCCGTGAGAGCTATGCTCTAGAAATGCCCCAGTATCGTGCCTTTAAACTGCCGATGCATACCGGCACAAACAAAATGTCACATGTAAAGTTATTTCGATTATCTCAAGACGAGAGACATACAGAGCGCGAGACTGTCAGCGCGAACAAGCGATCGGCGGTTTTTCTAGTTTTTCTCTTTGAAACCAAGGGATGTCATCCAAGTTAGTGTGGCTACGGAAAGAGCTCAAGCGATAAAATGTCGTGCTCGCTAATACTATTTAGAAGTAAAAGGCGAAAATGCGCCGATGTCGTGTTCGCGCTAGCAGTGTCGCGATGTGTACGCCACCGACTCAGCCCGAGCTGGGTGGTCGCAGGACGACGGTGGTGGTGGAAAACTTTTATTGATACATCAAGCACTCGCATAATGCTTGGCTTGGTCCTGCGACGGCTCCCCTAAAAAGACGAGGCCAGGCCGGACTTTCTCAAGAAGAGATGTACCAATCGAGTCTAGGACTATCTTTGTCCTGAGGAGGTCCGTGGCAGCCCCGGTCGAATTCTCCAGGGCAGGTGACCGCAGGTTGAGTGGGAGTGAGTTGAGTGCCTTCTCTCTGGAGGGGGTGAAATGTGAACAGTCCCACATGAGGTGGTGGAGGTCTGCTGCGAGGGTTAGAATGCAGTAAGGGCATGTCTTGGGCTTGCCCAGTGTTGAGGTGTGAGGGTGGCGAGGTCCTGGGGTTGCGTTTTGCTTCTTTCCCGCTCTCTGTTTCTCAGTCTTGCTCGCGAGATGTCCTACAGCCGTTTGATGTGTGGGGTAATGGCACTGTTAGATCGGACTCTTCGAAGGAAGACCAGCTTCCTCCTGGAGTAGTCTTTAAGGTATGAGGTGTTCTTCCTTGGGCCAATGAGCAACCTCGTTGCATGGAATTTTCGAGTGTCCCAGGTGATCCAGTATATAGAGCTATTTTAGTGTTGCGTGTGTCTACGAGATGTCGCGCGAGAATGAGGATTCGTCTGCTGGTGGGACTTGTGGGGTCATGGCTGCGACACCGTCTCAGAATATCCTGGCAGTCGGTATCGATGTTGACGATCTTGGCCTGCGAAAAGTTCCGAGCGACGTGTTCCATGGCGTGCAGGACTGCCTGGGCCTCGGCTGCATGAGGTGTCTTGGCGGTCTTGGTTTCCCGGCCCCATGCGCTAGCCTGTGTTGGGAATGTGCCAGGCAGTAGCGGAGGCTTCAGGGCGATATGCGGCGTCTGTATATATCGAAAGGACGTCGGGGGTCTCGGAGTGGGTGGCTACGATGTCTTTGTGTCGTTGAGCGAAGAGTTGGCGGTGCTCTTGGTGTTCTGGACCCATGTTCTTCGATATAGGGATGCTGGAGACGATTTCGGCGAGTTCCCAAGGAGGTAGAAGTCGTCCAAGCTTGGGCAGGAGGACATACTGTCGCCAAGTCGGCGAAGGATGCCTCTGCCTTGCCTGGAGTTTTGGAGAGCCATGCAGTGAAGTTCTCGTTGGGCCCTGGTCATGTCTTGTAGCTTGGGGAAGGGGGGCATGTGAGCAAGTCTTTCAGCTTTATATGCTTGGGGAGGCCTGCTATGCACCTTCGAGTGTCATTCAGGAGCCTTTCGAGCGCTTCCCAATGTCTCTTTCCAAGTCTGTATAGAAATACAAAAATATTTTGAACTGTAATTTAGGTTATTAGTTAACATGTGTTTATTGATGTCTTGAATCAAGTCCGAGGCAAATCGATGACCATCAAAATTTCGCCGGAGATTGCATTGGACGGCGTGCCTCACCATCATGTGCCTTTCTCACGTCCCAGCGGCAGGTGCCGTTCCCTCTCCATTCGACTGCTTCCTGGCGAACCGGGCCTCAAGACGCTCCCCGTCCGGATGGAGCGTCACATGGAAAACGGACTCAAGGTGGCCAAGTTTCTGGCTAGCCATCCGCTCGTCGAGAAAGTCATCCATCCGGGTGAGCTTGTGCCCCGCTTCTTGCCGAGGCGACTCCCGCGACCCTCCTGCACCGATGCCGTGCCTAAGATGTGACGTGGGTTGCATACGGTCACGGCGGAGATAGACAGCGGCTTTTTCTGCGGCCTTTGTTATCGCCTAAGAGCAATAAGATTTTTTTCTAACCATGTGGTGACGTGACCCTTTCCCAGTACTGCCTGAGCAATCCTAGACAGCTGTTCCCACCACCCCAACTGAACGTGTGTGCCAATATCCTCATTTGAAATATCTGTAGAGCACTGATTCAAAAAAGTCTGGCTTAATTACTATAAATGAACGCGTGTTTACAGAAAATCGCTTCTTGAGAAGACGAACAGGAAGAGGAGTTCCGTGTAAGTTTCTGCAGGCAAGCTGCCTCGTGACCGGTCGGCCTAACTGGTCTCGAAATTTCTTCTGCTTGATATCGGAACGAAGAAGCCAGTACGGAGCGGTTGAAGTACAGTCGCGGACGATATCAAAAAGCCTCAGCCGAGCGCGTGGCTCTCAGTGTTATCTAACGGGAGAAAGCTGAATTATCATCGAGGTTATTGTATGAACAAGCGGCATATCACCAGCTGCTCTATTCTTGTCACTACTCCCTACTTGGTCATCAAACGATTGCTGAGTTAACAACCGATAGTGGTATGTGCTCGTTGAAATAAAAAAAAAACGCTTATCGTCATTTATTCCACAGAATTATCGTAAAATGCCCGAAAACTGATCACTCAACCTGCCGATTCGCTGGCTTCAGCCATCCTTGATTTTGCCTTTTGTAGCGCAACGGCTATTCCGCGAAATCAGCATGAACTCTTGCAAGGCAAACACAGGCAAGCAGGAATGGTCGAGCTTTCTTCGGATAGATAGCGCGGCTGGTCTTGTACGCCACGCGCTCGCTCGCGCTTTTTTTGATGCGTTTAGATTAGAACGCTCGTTTTCAAACAAACTCGCCGGTTTTAGTCCGTGCGCCGTGCATGACGTCGCGAGGAGAGTGAGGTGGTGAGGAGGTATAAAAAACAGATTTAAACACGCCGAAGACATTTAAGACTGCTTACTTGTAAAAATGCGAGACCATTATAGTCCCGCGGGTGAAATGTTTTGCTCAGGTGGTGACATCACGCTCCAACACTGCGCAGGCGCGGCGCCCCCGCCAGCTTGACGACTTCCGTGACGAAGCATCTGCGTTGCTGTGCTTTTCTTTATGTTTTATTTCTAAGGCGCATCCGATTTGACCTTGAGCGGGGCGTGCTTGATGACGTAGTTTTATGGTCATCTTTCCAGCCCAACGCCGACGCCGCCTTTTCCCGTAATGAGACATATATAAGGTTTTCGCCTTAAAAATTGTGTTACTTTTATGTTTAGACAGCCTGATGCTAGTACGCCTCACCGGGTGACTTGTCTCTTAGCTTATAGATGAGAAATTTAGGCAGTGCAGTACAACCAATAACCTGGGGTCTTTAACGTGCACCAGGCAGTACTGATTACGCGAACGCGTGCCGGTACGAAACTCATCCAGATCGAACACAGGAGGTTCTGCAGCGCAAGTTTTCGTACCACGCTCCGAGCTGAGATGCGTTAGCTCACTCGGCCACCGATATTTTTTTCTTTGTTGCAACACAAACAAGGCACGTCAATTCAAGATTGCGCTGCAGAACTTTTGCAGGACACGTTTCCCATTTCCAAAAACGTTTTACAAAATCCAAGCCACTCGGGCTTAACCTCGCGTGTGGAAAAACACTCTAAACCTTCTTCACAAATGAAAAAAAAAGTTTTTTTTTTTTTGCACTGGTGTCGGCATGCTGAACCGCCATGCTTGAGCGCCAAATACCACAAAAACCCAAAAGAAAAAACATGTCAAATGACACACTGTAATAATTCGTCACATTCAAAAAACAAATGCCCGATGGGGTAATACACAGCCCTTTTTTTGGCGTGCACTAGACTATACCCCAGAAGAATGCGGCATCGATGCAAAAAAACGAACATGCTCAATAGTCTCAGGTTGCTTACATAAAAGCAATCAAGCGTCCACGACACATCTATACCCTTTTCCTATGGCCACATATTGACGTGCAACTTGTTAGTGTAGTTTAAAAAGGAAGTTTTCACCCAAGGTGGCACATTAACTCGGCTCAGCACATCTCGGCCGCCTTTACAAAGAAACAGGTCGATAAATCGGCGTCGAAAACAAACTGACCACCAAATCGTGTGTGAACGCTTTCTTGCTCACTAAAGACATAGTATATTCAAAAGAAAAACGAGTAGACAAAACATTTCACTGCATCAACGACCTCCTTGTCAAACCCCACGAGTCTTGTTGGCTGGCCACCATAAGGGGAAACAAGGAAGTATGGTAAGTGAGGCGACAGTTTTGTTCGGGTGAAGTTGCGGATCAAGGGTGCTCTTGCTCTCGTATAAAAAAGAAACGCGAAACGAGTCGCCTAACAAACAAGCGGGGCAGTTCAAGCCCCCGTGACGTACCCGGCGAAAGAGATTGTCTCGCCTCCAGATGAGCAAAGAAAAAGCACGGTGAGACTTCTGGATATTAACGCGAGCACAGTGTATGACTTTCAAAACTTATCAAATCTTTGAAATCAAAAAGATATTGCAAACTGTCGCCCTGGCAGACATGGACAGACCACAATGCTTTCAACGAGAAGCGCGGCTGTCCAGGTCGGGGGCGATTCCCGACCAACTCGGCCACCGATCCCCCGTGAGGAGGTATCGTGTTTACAGATTGAATGTCTCACCAAATACTTTACTAAGGGGAATACATCCCGCTCCCCAATAATCCATTGGCCTCGGCGCAGACAGGTTTCGCGAAGTTTGAATGGTTGGATGACCAGCAACCTTCGGTTTTTCCCCATTGAATCAGGAATAGTGGGAGGCGCCACCTATTGCCATGGAAGTTGCGGTTATCAGGCATTCGCGCTGGTGGGCGAAGGGCTCGCCGCAGGCTGTTCGGTCGATGCAAGTGTTTGCTCCAGATGCATCCCATCCAGTAGCACGCCAAAATGTGGGTTTTCTTCGTTTTATTTTCGTTTCAAAAGCATTGCAGCTTCCCAAATGCTTTGTTAGCAACCATTGCCGAGCTACAGACTGCGCGCTGTGAACCTCACTTCGCTTGAAAGCCTCGGAAGAAACATAAACAAAGATGTACGTTCAATGAATCTGAGATAAAAGTGGACCATTGCACGGTATAATAATGGAATCAGACTGTCATTACAATCCGGCTACTGCTCTTTAGAAGCGGTGGTTAAATGACAGAACCAGACAATACACCCTAATAAAAATGGCTGACCTCTCGTAAGTGCCGCCCTCTGGTGCCGCCAACGGTACTCACCAAGAGGACGAGAACGGCAGAAAGGAAAGGTCCTTCAGTTATCCCGCCTCAAGCGCGAACTTGCTTCCTCGGATAACGCTTAGGCGTCTCGTGAACCTCGCCTTGGACGCGCAGCCAAAGCACGACGGAAGGCACGGAGCGCTAACTGAAAGTCGAGCATCGAATCTAGACGCCGTGCTGTTCTCATGACGCGTCGGGTCATGGCTCCGCATCTGGCTCAGACTGCCCTGAGGACAACGAGTAAAGGCACGCTCACACAGTACCGTTTAGTTACTTTGCCTTATGTTACGAAAGCTTACGTCCGCTTAGTTCGAGAGTGACCGAGAAATGCATGCTCCGTACGAAGCGTGGCAGTCAACGTAACGTAAGAAAACGTAAGCAAACGCCCCTCTGCGAATGGGCCTTCATTCTTAGGTTAGATCGAGATGCAAGCGAATGGGCCTTGACTCTTAGGTTAGATGGAAACATGCAAGCCTGACCACGCTGACCAAGAACGGGAAGCACACACAATGTAGAGCGTAAACTACCATCTCGTAGGACCACCGCGCAGAAATTGACGTCACGTGACTTGAGATAACATATCCTGTTCACGTCACTTCAACTTGCACTCTAAATTTAGCGGGACAATTGACCTCCCATGAATTTTGGGTCGCATGACGTGGTCTCTTCGGGTCAACTTTATTGCTCTAAAGTTTAGCGAGGAAATTGACGTGACGGTTCTTCGTAACGGTATTGTGTCCTGGAACTCGGCTGATAGGCCCCATTCTGCGTTAAAATGAACCCCCGCAGGCCTTCCGAGTCACCCCCAGCATGAACTGGCCGTGCGTCAGGGCTCTGGCTTCAGTGGAATGGTGTCTTTCTACATCAAGGGCGGACTGACAGAGTCCAGGAAGTTCCTCAAGAGCACCAAGATCATCGCCCTCGCTTCGAGTCTGGGAGGCATTGAAAGCCTTTCGTCCCTTCCGTGAGAAACGTCGTCTGGCTTTTCTTACATTCATCCGCGACCATGAGCAATACCACCTAACTACCCATGGAAAGAAGGCCCTAGGCCTTCGTTTTACACGTAACTTACAAGAGGCCGACGCGGGGCACACATTGGGGCACGAGTGCTACGTCATCAGCGTTCGGCTGGGGCCCGTGTCCTCGCAGACTGAACGCAAGTTCCATGCCGAGCGCTGACGCATCAATCGTGCGCAATCTGTGGCCCACGTTGGCCTTTTGTTGGTGACGTTTGAACTCCAGCACTACGATCTTTTGTCTAGGTTGTGCTGCCATTGATCAGCAAGATGCTTGTGTGCATCGGGAGGAGGACTGGGGACGAGGCGCGACGACAGGCCTTATTTCAATAAAAAGCTCTGGTCTCCTTTTTGTCTATATACAGGGTCATCTAGTAGCCGCTGTGCCAATAGATCGATCTCACTAGGCGTTCCACGAATACGTAGTGTCACCATAGTTGTAGTGTAGTAACGTTGGCTCTTGTCCACAGGAGGGACGCGCTATACTTCGTTTCAGGTCAGCTTAAGTTCACACGCAGCCGACGCTACGAGCTAATTGAACCAATGAAGCAGCGTCAAATGCGCAAGTCACTGGGCCTTTTCTGTTTACGATGCTTCAGCGATGATAGAACAGGTAAAGAAACATGACCAACACCATGACCCTATTGTTCACGAGACAACTCGTGCCATCTCGTTCTCTGCTTGCGCACACCCCCAGAAGGGTTTGTAGCTGGGGAGATCGGTCTATATTATCCGAGTCCGCCATTGTTTGGGCACGTACTCTGAGCACCTATTGGACACGAGGGTTTCGTGAGCGTTCGGCAAAGACTCGGGCCCAATCACGCGCTTCGTGCCCAAGAAATGGCGAATGCCAATGTTGCTTGACGAGGTTTCAAAAAAGGCTGTGTTGATCATCTGTGCGGAGAACCACTCTGAACTGCGCTGACATTGCAAGACTCTCATAAATGTTCCAGGACCGTCATGTCCCACGCGTCCGTGAAGGAGGATGTGAAGAAAGCGATCGGCATCACCGACAACCTCATTCGGCTGTCGATCGGAATAGAGCACATCGACGACCTGCTCAACGACATCTGCCAGGCCCTGCACAAGGCGGTGAGTATGTGTCGCCACAATACCCGAGGACCGCGTGGTATTGAACGTTTCAGCGTAGAGTTATCGTTGTACCGTTGCCTGGAACGCGTGTTCGACAGGTGTGTTTACCGACCGACCATGCATCGAAAATGGTCCCGAAGTGTCAAGCGATGACGTCACAGAAGCCGGCTTGTGTCTTGCTGTCGGATGTCACAATCCTGGTGGTTGGTAGTAGAAATATGAGCTCAGCTGCTCAGGGAATATCGCTTCGCTCTGTCCCGGACTGTTTCCACTCCCGGAGAACGGAAAACAGTTTCCTGCGATTTCAGATAAATCTCCAGATAACTGGCAACCATGATTTGAAGCACCGAGATGGCTGAAGCGTAGCTTATTATAGAGGAGGTTCCATACTCTGAGCTTAGCTCATTATAGTGGAGGGTCCATACTCTGAAGCGTAGCTCATTGTGGTGACCTTTACACACTTCATCCATCTTGGCTGAAGGGTCCATACTCTGAAGCCTAGTTCATTAGAGTGGAGGGTCCATACTCTGAAGCGTAGCCCATTACAGTGGAATGTCCATACTCTGAAGCCTAGCTGATTTGGCTTTTAGACACTTCATTCATCTTGGCTGAAGTGTCCATACTCTGAAGCGTAGCTCATTACAGCGAAGGGTCCATACTCTGATGCGTAGCTTTATATAGTGGCTTTTAGACTTGAAGCCGTACCTGAAATAACGGCAAGCGCTTTATCCTCCTCCAGAAATGTTTAAACAGTTCGCGACAGAGCAAAACAATACCGCCTGAGCTTCTTGAAACTCTAACTAAAGCTCAGGAAGTAGCGTTTTCGAATCGCAACGGTCGCCAGCTGCGCCCGCTCTGCACTGAGCACCAAAATGGCGGCGCCCCCAAGCAAGTCGGGGAATGATGTTTCGATACTCTAAGAGTATCATATTTAATGACTCTAATAACGTACGAGAACCAGGGCTGCTTGTAGGGGGTAACAGGATTTACCTGTTACCCCCTACCAAGCTCCTCTCAGAGCACGTAGCCAGGATTTTGATTCAGGGGGGGAGGGGGGGGGGAGTATCCCCCTACCCTACGTGTCCTGGCTCCTCTATTTGTCGGGTTTTATTTTTTGCAGGTACAGGTACCTTGCCCCGGTCCTCTCTCGCCACCGGACGAAGCCGAATCGAAACCCATTTTGTGTTGCGGAAACCATTAAAAAGGAACAGGGTTTGCTTCAGCTGTTTTCAAACACTATTTTACAGTGTGTGTGTGTGTGGCGGGGGGGGGCGGTATGGGCTTTACGCTTGGTTCAGACAGTTGCGTTGCCTGTGTTTAGAACGACCGAAACGATAAACTCAACGAGACAACTAATTCGGCGGTTCTTGAGAGATGAGTAGTTTCAATAAAATGTATAGCACTTTGCACAGTGTTACACGGCACGCTGACCAAGTCGCTCCGGCGAAAAGGTACGCATCGCACAGAACAAAGTTTGGCGTCATAGTGGTCTCTGTCAAGGAGTCATTTAAGTGAACGGTACACTTGATGTCACTTTGCACAGAGGAAAGAACAGCAACTTGTAAAGGGCTGTTTATACTCCGACGTTGAGCGCAGTGAGCGCAGCGTAGCGAAGAACGCGCGCCTTTCATTGGCCGGCAACCAGGAACTCGATATCTGTGACCAATCAGTATCTGTGCGCGCTGCGCTACACCGCGCCCGTCGACGTTACGTTGGAGTATAAACGTACCTTAACGCTAATGAAACGTGGTGGATACCACTCAACGTCCACGATTTTCCACTGCTTTATTTCGTCTGGCCGAGCAGCCTGCGCGCTCTTCTCATTTAATTTAATTAAATTTCATTTATTGGTCCCAATCCCAGCAGGCCCCACATCTTTGTGGTGCGCTGACGAACACCACCAACGGCCAAGCGAACACAGAAGATGTTTTCACATTTTTTTTTCAGTTTTGCTGGTGGCATTTAACATTTTGGCACAATGTCTTTCTCCTTGCTTCACCTTAAAAAAAATACTACAGCTCTTTTATACACTCATTTACAATGTAAACTACAACAAACAAGATGGCGGCTTTCTGTTGCTATATCCATTTCCGGTTGCCGGGTGTTGCGTGTTTTTTTCTTGTTTGTTTTATTTATTTATTTTTTTGCTATGGGGTTTGCGCAATAACGAGTGCGTATTATTCAAGTCTGCCTCCGAATGATCGAGCTCGACCCGTTTGAAACGTTCGACCCAACAAATTCAGGAATGTCGAATGAAGGAGCCAGGTTTGTACCCATAAGTGACCTGACCCGAGACGACGTAGCACTCTACCGCGAATAATACCTTCCCTACAGTTGCGCCTGACTGCGCTACGACAAGTTACGATAGCGAGTTCCCGGGACATCCGTGCATGGTTTATCGCGCGCGAGGCTGCTCCTCAATTAATTGCCACACTTAAATTCATACTATACTTCGTTTCAGCTTGGGTCCAGACGCAGCCAATGCTACGAGCGCGAGCGTGTGGCCCTGAATAGTGCTTGCATTGCACGAGCGCGCGTGCTTGGCAGGGACGCAAAAAGCCCGGAGCTCGCGCTTGTAGCATCGCCTGCGTCTGGACCCAAGCTGAAACGAAGTATAAGCAGCAGGGACGTCCCGGACTCGCAGTTATATAACTCTACGTAAGTTCCCTCGGCGTAGTAAAACGCTACTATGTCAGTGGGCCTTTATCCGTGCTTCGCAAGAAGCACGGTTGCACAGGCAACGAATTCGGTGATTAGTC
>JAZHYW010051516.1:0-20228 GCA_037355805.1 Ixodes ricinus
CGTCCGGGAGCTTCCTGGCTCGTGACGACGACCATTCCCCGAAGTGAAGAACCCAGGGGTCCAGTGGAGGTGGGAGAATTGGTAACGTAACGAACGGTTTAATTACATGGTTGCGATACAGTCGTCAAATCCGAGAGAACTCCTGAGCAGCCTCGCGCTCCGCCTTATATAGGGTCCGTTTTCTCCCTCACTCCCCGCCAGGGCAGCAGGTGCGCAGCAGCAACCCGCCGTCAAGTGCGTCGTAGCAAAGTCCGCCGCGTCGTAGCCAGAAGTGCGTCGTAGCCATGGTCCTCCGCAATTAGGTCATGCCTCTCTCCCTTTCCTGAGCGCGCCAAGCCCCACGCACGCACACACGTCCCGTTGACGTCACGGACTCGTCGAGACCTGTCTCCGCAGTTAGGCCCGGCCTCTCTCCCCTTCCGGAGCGCACCAAGCCGCACGCACGCACACACGTCCCGTTGACGTCACGGGCGCGTCGAGACCTGTCTCCGCAGGCGCAGACACGTAGGCGCCGGTTCCGTACTCCTCGAGACTCGTTTCGCGTAGGCCCCGTCCAGCAGGCGACGTTCCCGGACAGATCATGACTCGTTTCCGCAGCGTTGAAACTCGGAAGAAGGTCGCCGAAGGTTCCATTCTTAACAGCCCCTCCGGGGCCAGGGAAACCTCGAAAGGCCGGTGGTACGATCGCTGGCCTGAAGAGGTGGGCTTGGAGTAGGCCTTGAGAAGACGCTGCAAGCACCCAACAAACTCCCAAACCTCTTACAACGGAGGCATTAGCGGAAACGTCCCACACAACACCACGCCACACCGCAGTCAAACGCTCGGAATTCGCCAGAGACCCGCCAGACTGGACTACGGATTACAAAAATTTGCAAAAAAACTACAAATTTAAAACCTTAGGACAATTGCGGGTATCGAGACCCGCTGTCGCCAAAACACAACTCATTTTTCCAAAGAGGTCACTATGAACAAAATACAAAAGACAAAAACTTTTTGCAATTTGTGAGGTCTTGTTGGGGTTTTAACGAAGTGCCCCCACTTTGATCCTCATTCCCGTGGATGACGGAGACCTCTGAGATCATCACTCCCGTTTTTCGTGATGCCAGAAAAATCTGCTCAACCCATCGGCATTGCCGTTAAATTTGCCTTTCCTTTTTCTTGCCCTGAAGTCGTAGTGATCGATTTTCACGTGATTTCTAGACGTGAAAATGCGGTCCTTATAGCGCCGATAAAACAATCCGCCTTTTTCATGCCCCGTTACATTGGTCCTAGCAATCTCCTGAGCTGTACCGCGAAACCCTGACACACTAGGGTCGCTCTTCTGCTCGACTGTCAAAGACACTCTGTCTACTCGTAGCAGAGGACCAAAGTTACGTGACGCCGGAGCTACGAGAGATCTTTCACTGATCCCGTCTTCCTCCGCCTTTTCCGCCGGTTCGTTGGGACGGCGTACACTTTCTAGTGCTACGAGGTCAGGCTGTTCTACAACCTGGTCCCTCTCATCCCGTTTCTCTGCCTCGAACTCTGGTAGTGCCTGCTCCCCGACAGCTGCCTCTGGCTCTGGATCACTCGTCAACAAAGGGGCGAGCTGACGCGATTTGGACCTCGTACATGACTGAACTAGTCCTTCTCCCAGTTGTTGACCCCTTTCGCGCAGCAGGAAATCTGACCGGTTAGAGAACAAATAAGGATACTCCAACGGGACTGTTTGCGAGACAGCCGCCTCTGTCACTAGCTCTCCGAACGGGCCAGTTATCCTTACCGTCGCCATAGGCAGACAGACACTGTGCTTTTCGAGCAGCTGCTTGATCCAAACTACCTTTCCAGTAAAATCGGATGTCGTTACATACGACGGATGAACAACGTCCATCGTCGCTGCACTGTCACGAAGCACCCTGCACGGCTTTCCGTTTACCTGGAGCTCGTGAAGATAGGGACGAAGGAGCTCCAGGTCCTCGTCACTACCGGTCACGGTCGAGAACACAACCCGCGGTTTCTTACATCTGGCCGCTGTGTGTCCCGGCTCCTGACAGTTGTAGCACAGGAACGGCTTCCTAGCCTCGAACTGCCCTGTTTGGCTTTTCCGCGCCTCGTCTCCGTTCGAGTGTTCTGCGCTCTTTTCTGGGACCTTTTGTCCTGCTTCGGGCTTCTCGGGCCCGTTTTCTCGCGAGCCGTTTCCCTGTCGGAAGGTCTTGCGCTGATCGCTCCGGCCGGGTTCGCTTTCCTCTCCGCTCAGCTTTCTACGCGTTGCGTACTCTTCGGCTAGCTCAGCGGCCCTTTCGACAGTGTCGACTCCTACCCTGTCCTGCACCCAGAGCTTGACTGACTGCGGAATGCTACGAAAGAACTGTTCGAGGCACACACACTCGACTACCTTGTCTCGGCTTTCGTACACTTCCTCGCTCTTCAACCATTCTATCAAATTGGTTTTAAGCCCGTAAGCGAATTCCGAGTAGCCCTCGCTGCTCTTTTTGGATGCGTTTCTAAACCTTTGACGGAACGCCTCGGCAGAAAGGCGGTACCGTTTCAAAAGGCTGGACTTCACCTTGTCGTAGTCGTCCGCGTCTCCAGCACTAAGGCGCGCGACAACCTCTGCAGCCTCACAGGGCAACAAAGTCAAAAGCCGTTGCGGCCACGTTTCTGGGGCGAAGCTCAACTTCTCACATGTCCTCTCAAAGTTCACTAAGAACAGGCCCACGTCTTCCCCAACTTTAAACGGCTGCATGAGCTTCTTCATTTGATACGACTCGGTCTCACTTGCTCGCACCGGAGTCCCAACTCTACTGTTCTGTGAGTTTAATCGCTGTTGTTCCATCTCTAACTCTAACCTTTTTAGCGCTGCTCGTTCCTCTCTCGCTGCAGTCTGCTCCCGTTCCTCTCTCGCCGCAGCCTGCGCTCGTTCCTCTCTCGCCGCAGCCTGCTCCCGTTCCTCTCTCGCTGCAGCCTGCTCTCGTTCTCTGTTCTCGTTCCTCTCTCGCTGCAGCCTGCTCCCGCTCTCGTTCCTCTCTCGCTGCAGCCTGCTCTCGCTCTCGTTCCTCTCTCGCTGCAGCCTGCTCCTGCTCCTCTCTCGCTGCAGCCTGCTCTCGTTCTCGTTCCTCTCTCGCTGCAGCCTCGCTCTTAGCGTTCAGAAGCAGTTCCCACGCAATTTTAATTTCCTCTGCTTCCGCGCTCTCTGAAATCGCTTTACTGATCTCAGATTTCTTCATCTTTTGCTCCACCTCCACACCCAATTCTTCACACAAACAGAATAAATCTGTTCTCAGTAACCTCATTAGATCCATGATCGCTGCTCTTTAGCTTTGGCTTTGTTCTAAAACTTGTCGCAAGGTTGTACACAAACCCAGCGCACGAGTCAAAACTTAAGGATTCCCAGCAGTTCAAAATTAATTACCCATAATCTGAAGCCTGGCGAATCTCAAAGCAAAGTCCAAACGCTCACCCGCAGATGTAGCACGATGTCGCATGGTCCGATCCCAACCGCTGCCAACCAGTTGTTAGAGGCGGGGTTTGATGCCGCACGTCCGGGAGCTTCCTGGCTCGTGACGACGACCATTCCCCGAAGTGAAGAACCCAGGGGTCCAGTGGAGGTGGGAGAATTGGTAACGTAACGAACGGTTTAATTACATGGTTGCGATACAGTCGTCAAATCCGAGAGAACTCCTGAGCAGCCTCGCGCTCCGCCTTATATAGGGTCCGTTTTCTCCCTCACTCCCCGCCAGGGCAGCAGGTGCGCAGCAGCAACCCGCCGTCAAGTGCGTCGTAGCAAAGTCCGCCGCGTCGTAGCCAGAAGTGCGTCGTAGCCATGGTCCTCCGCAATTAGGTCATGCCTCTCTCCCTTTCCTGAGCGCGCCAAGCCCCACGCACGCACACACGTCCCGTTGACGTCACGGACTCGTTGAGACCTGTCTCCGCAGTTAGGCCCGGCCTCTCTCCCCTTCCGGAGCGCACCAAGCCGCACGCACGCACACACGTCCCGTTGACGTCACGGGCGCGTCGAGACCTGTCTCCGCAGGCGCAGACACGTAGGCGCCGGTTCCGTACTCCTCGAGACTCGTTTCGCGTAGGCCCCGTCCAGCAGGCGACGTTCCCGGACAGATCATGACTCGTTTCCGCAGCGTTGAAACTCGGAAGAAGGTCGCCGAAGGTTCCATTCTTAACAGTGTTCACGCCCCTATGTAGGGCCTTAGAGACATTGGACTACAGAAATAAATGAATTAATAAATAAATAAACAAATAAATAAAATATGAACACAACAACCTCAGCCACCCATGATAACTTCGATCATCGAGCTTATTCCAGTCTCCTATAGAACATAGTGTGAGAACACGTCTGCGAAGCACTCTGTTTCGTCTAACTCCAGCTCATAAGTCCCGGCAAGAGGAAAAGCAAAAATTAAAACCAAGCTTCGGACACGTTTTTTTTTGCGATGACCGCAATATGTCTTCACCACATTAAGCACTTACCTGAAACCCCAGGCTGTATGATGACGTTGGAATGTTTAGGATGTCGTTACACCTGAGCTTGCCGGTGAAGTTGTAGCAGAGATTCGTCACTCCAGCGATGAGCTCCAAGGGTGCAGTGTCGTTCGAGCCATACCGCGTAAGCAAGCTGCAGGCTTCCCTGAAGACATGTGGATTGACGAAATAAACAAAACGGCACAGATTCTCCGACCGTCCTCATTATCACTCCAAAGCCGATGAGATTGCGGCGTATTTCGATAAGAACGACGCAGAAGGAATTACGATGCAAGCTGCGGCGAATCAACAATCCACGCCCATCGTGGATTGTTAAGACTGCTGTTCACCATAGCACGCTTTCAGATTACATTCTGCGTGTATATACTTTCACGCGCAGTGCTTATTAAAGTCAATCACTGCAATCAACGGAGGGACAGCCTGCGTTATTGCGCCGAGAATGATATTCGATTTGGTTACGTCACGCTCGTGCTTTGCGCCGACTGATTTAACGCCTTGTTTGACCTTGAATCCAGACGTAGCAGACGTTACGAGCTCATGAAGTCAATCATACACCGTCAAAAACGCACACATATGGTGGCCGTCATGTTTACGTACGCCTTCCGTTGTCACTGAACCACTCATGCACAGGGAAGGCCCAATAACTTTAATTTTATTTACTTATTTATTTATTTATTTATTTATTTGCAATACCCTCGGAGAGATGAATCGTTAGAGAGGGGAGAGAATTCTAAATCACAATCTTGTAAATGGCTTCGCGAAATCTGAGGGTAGTGGTATGTTCGGGAAAGTAATTCCAGTCCATATATTACGTCGGGGAGAAGTTCGTTTTCATGCTCAGCGAAAACATTACGGCCGGGCTATTTCCTTTATTCGGCACCTTGCCGAATAAAAGTTTGGTCGAGAGGAAGATCGACTCTTGTGCTTGTTTTGTGTATGTTGTACCATGCTAAAAACCTGTATGGGGCACAGAGACTTTCGTCAGGTGCAATTACGTACCTTTTGTCCCTGTCACCCCACTTCAAAATGGCTAATGAAATATAAATAAATGAAATGACAGAGAAGCAAATCACTGGGCAGCGGCGAATAAAATACTGCGGAAGGCAAAGGCGTAAATTTTTCTCCGAGAGAAATTTCTGTGCACGCAAACTGTTGTTGCGTGCTCACGACAGAGCGCCACCTCACCGGCGCCTACTTTCTGTTCAGTGCAGAGTGTATACAGCTTTTACTAAGCTTAAATGGTAAGACAAATTGGCTAGGTGGCGCGCTAGCCCATCCGTAGCGTCCATCCATCCATCCATCCGGGGCAGCGAGCGGCGAAAAAATGACAGGCGCGGCCAAGGTGGCGTAACGACTGTATCACTATCAATAAACACGTTCTCTCTTGACGTAAGAATGTTCGACCTCGGAGTAATGGGAGAGAAATATTCAACTACATTAGAAAAACAGTGGCGAAACAGCACCCAATGAACTGACTCAATACTATCTGTTTATGTAAGAAAGGTGAGGTGCCGACTTGAAGATGCGTGTTCTTATTTAGACCGAAGCAAAGAAATGCAAACGAGCCGCTTTTAAGTCAGGAGGGGCGTGTCTGATGTTACGAAGGGTAACCCAAGCTTCGGTTGGCTGAAAATATCACTCATTTAATATGACTATCCCAAGAAAGGTTAGTGGTTAGGAGAACATCTAAATATTAATACGTGTTAGTTGGGTGAAGAGGAAACCCTATTAAAAATAAGTGGGGCGGAGGTTTTAATGGAGGACGAAGAGGATCGCATGCATTTGCATTTGCCAACATTAAGCAACATTTGCCGAATGTTACACCTATTAGTGAAGTCAATGTCATTGGAATCTATGGAATCATGGGAAGATGTTATTTTACGATAAGCGACACAGTAGTCTGCGAAAAACCCCATTGATGAATATACCTGAAGTGGAATGTCGTTCATGTATATCGTGCTCACGAATCCCTATGAAGCCTTTAAAGTGACCGAATAAATCGCATTGGTAAAGTATCGCGCTGCGATTTACCGCAGAGGTGCCTAAAAGTAGTGGACGCATCGCATCAAAAAAAATTATTTGGGTAAAAATTAAAACAGAAACAACGATAACTGGTTTTCCCTACCTACCGTGAACATCTGCTATCCACGCACCGTCTAGCTGGTGCAAGAACCGGCAGATGGTGGAGCGAGCCGCGGTGCAAGTTTACTGTCAGGTCGCGAAAAAAAAAAACAGGCGACATGTAGCTGGAATTACTCAATGAACACTCAGTTTTATTTGTTTTGTGTCCGGTTGATCTGTTTTATTGAGCGCGTGCCATTTATAATTCTAAAACAAATTCTGATATTGGCGCGACCGGGCGGTAAGCTTGCGCCTGAACCGCTGCCGCCATCTGTCGGTCTTTGCGCCAGTCAAGGGATGCTCACATGGCAGACGGGCGCCGTAGGCAATGAAAATCAGTTATCGATTTTTTTCACCTTTCACGCACCTAAGTTCTTCCAAGTTTTCATGCGATGCCTCCACCCCCTTTGGACACCTCTGTGGTAATTCGCAGCACGACACGTTACCAAACCGATTTATGCGCTCACTTTAGAGGCTTCATTCGCTTTCGTGGGCACGGTCTAGATGCGAAAGAAAAGTTGCCCAAGGACCGTCCTTCAGACATGCCAGATGATGAAGAAAAGAAACCATATGACGAATCGTTGAGCATAAACAAACGGATGACGTTGTGAGAGGAACTATTTGTTTACAGACATTGTGTGTCGTGCTTACCAAGTCAACCTTAACGATTGCCTATCACAAATATCATCATGGTGTGAGCGTTGGCAAATGGTGCTGACTGCTTGCAAGAGCGCACATGACAGTCACTAACAAGAAACAACCACTTTCCTTTACTTGCACGATTGACGACCTACCCTTGCAAAAAGTCACAGAATACAAATACCTCGGGGTAACAATTACCTCGAACCTCAGCTGGATCGCACATATTAGTGATTTGAGTCACGAGGGCTTCAAGGAGAGTTATGGTTTCTTCGTAGAAACTTGCTCCACTGCACCTTTACAACAAAACTGGAGGCTTATAAATGTTTAATCCGTCCCATTTTGGAGTACGCAGACGCAGTGTGGGATCCAAGGTCGCAAGTCTTTGTCAATGCACTAGAAAACATGCAAAAGAAAGCACTGCGATTTATCTGCAACCGGTACGGTTGCCGATCATCCATTACTGAGCTCTATCGGCTAACCGGCTCCCCATACTGCTAGCTACTCGAAGGAAAATGAACAGTCTAAGTTTTCCACAACCTTACCAACAGCCCAAATGGTCTGTCGTCAAAGCGAATATGTTACAGTCAACCCTAACCGACTAACTAGAAACAAACACGACAAAGCTATGAACGAGTTTTTCTTTCACAGTGATGTTTATACGTATAGCTTTTTTCCATGCACTGTTACTGAATGAAACAAGCTTTCGTCAAAGCTGGTAAACGAGGACTGCCCTGTCGCATTCTCAGAAGGCCTCCAGTCACTCGTCACTGATGACGCAAGTTCTTAGATTGGCTGGGATAAATTGTGTACCCCTGTATTTTACGGCTGATGTTTCTTGGTCAATTTGTTTTTGTGCATATGCGGGGGTGGCTTTGACTTTGCATGTGTACAGATCTACCGATGTTTACTTAGGGTCTGCTTTGTTGTACATAATTCTGCTTTTATGTTATCTTTTCCAGTTATCTTTTCATTGCTTTTGCCTTGGCTCCTTCACAGGCGGCCGGCAATTTCCACCAATAAATAAATAAATAAATAAATAAAAATTTAATCCGCGAGAAGTACGTTTGTGACATGGTTTCATGACGAAAGGTTTAGGAAGAGTCGGCTATGCGGCACTTTTTCAATTGCATTAACAAAGTGAAAAAAGAAATCATCGGTTTGAAAACCAGAGTCGAGGTTAATGAAAAGGTCATTAGTGAGCCAAAGTAGCAGCGTTTCACGCGAGAAATTTCTACGGAAGCCGTGCAGCGCCTTGTTGGAAAGGAAAGGGAATCAAGACGAATGAATAGTTGCTTGTGGATTATCTGCTCAATTATTTTCGAAGGTACAGGAGTGAGAGATATGGGTCTGTAATTTAAAGGAAATGATTTGTTACCGTTCTTGTGGACCGGGATGACCTCGCCGATTCTCCGATCCTCAGGAACTGCTGCCATATCTAATGATCAACTGCTGGAACTTTTTTGGTATCAAAAGGACTCGAGGAACACTTTGAACACTGTTATATCTTAAAGTTGATGTCTTTGGTGCCATAAAACAAGGAAACTTTTATGGACTGAATAATTTTGACAGAATCTTCAAAATCAATATATACCGGGTCCACGCAAGGAAGGTTGCAAGCAACAGATGGTAACAACGCAAGAGGACAAGTAGTGGTGAACTGGGCGGAAAACCTGTTATTTACAACTGAAGCACACCAAATATTTTCTTTCGCGTTTTAAACTCATTAGTATGTGTAAGTGGGGAAAGCGGAACAAGACTAACATCTTGGCCAATATCGAGAGTTTGACTGGACCCAGCAGCTGGTAGCGTCGGCTGTGTCTGGTCGTAAGCTGAAACGAGGTATGAGGTACTTCCGTACATTACGGTGATCAGCTCTTTCTAGAGATTTGTGGAAATGTAGACGTATAATGTGTGGGATTGTTTTTGTTTTGTTTTAGTACAGTTTGACAGTTTGTACTTAGCAAGCATTTATTTTGTATGATACCTTATTTAGTAGTCTTTTATAGTGAAATATTGTCGTCCGGTAAAGAGTTACGAATACTGCTAGACGTTGGATAATCGCCAGCACAGCTCTAGTTTCTGCCCTTCAGAAATCGTGTAGACATCAAATAGGGCAAAGCTTCGAAATACCAGATGTCACGACTACGAGAATAAGGGTATCCAACAAGTCTCATGGTATCCGTGTGTGAGAGCACCTGCAAGAACTTGAAGCGTACAACATCGGAAAACGAAAATGCCGACAAAACTCGAAGAAAGATCGCGGTGCTACCCTACATTCAAGGGAATACGCACAAGTTGAACAAGATTGCCGCAAGAAATGACGTATAGGTCGTATGCTCCGCGCCCAACAAAGTGTACTCCATGTGCATACAAGTTAACAGAAGAACAAAAAAGTAAAAAAACCTGCGGCACGTCCCACAGAACGCAGTATGCCCCATGCACAACAGGGGTGGTGTACCACATTCCCCTTTCATACGGGAAACGTTACATTGGCCAAACGGACCGATGTATCAACGACAGACCACGCGAACATGCAGTGTCTCTTAAGGGAACAGCGGCAGGACATCTCGCAACTCATTGCAGGATATGCCAGTGGAGTGCACCTTTTAACGCCACAATTATCATTGCAAGCAACAACAATCATCATACACGCCAGATGCTAGAGGCGCTCGCCGTCAAGGAACACGCGGAAAATTGCGTCAGCCCTCCATCTATCAGCGTTCACAAAAAAGAAAGACAATACCTACAGACTGTCACACCCCGAACAACAACAGCACGAGCTTGTGGCGGGTAGGTTAAAAAACAATAATTTTTAGGTAATTGTGTGTAAATTGTTTTCTATATATATTTGTTTAAGTGTAATTATCAGTAATAATCTTTATTAATGCAATATATATTTATTTTTTTAATAAGGTTATCGTGCTGTACTTTGGCCCCTGAATGAACAAGCCAATGCGCAAGGAAGAAGTTAACACTAAAACATCGTTGGCAGTCATCTTTGTCCTCTCCACTCCTTTCTTTCTTCTTGTTTAAGTATTTTTCTAAAGTTCAAGCTGGTATATTTACAAGTATGTACCGACGCGCTCAACTCTTAACCGTTATTAAGTTTCCTTAGTTCATTTGGTGTCAGTAGAGTAATAGTGCGTTCTTCGTGCGCCGAATAACAATGCTTGGGCCATAGACAGCCGGAGTGCGACTGCAAATATCCCACACCTGGGTAATGACGCTGGTCCCGCAACGAAAAAGGCACCGAGACGAAACATCGCTTTACCACCACAGGCAGCTGGTGCCATTTCCTCTATTACCTTGACTGGGTACGGCGGCAGCGATGAGCCCGATAAAGAAGGATCGGCGTAGTTATCCCGGGCAAGGGTCTCGTAGGCCGTATGAACCCAGTCCCGAAAAATGGAATATTTTGAACGATCAATATGTTGACAAAGATTGAACGTCTTCTGTAGATCCCTGAGTCCCCTGCCTATAAAGACATTGTAAACAAAGTGTCTGGTTAATTCTACATACGGAGGGTGCCCACGGAGGATCCTAGCCTTAAAAAACGAGCCGGAAAAACATACACCTGCGCATAGAATCTCAAACTTTATACGAATGTGCATTTTCGGTTGTGAATTTTACATTATGAAATCTCAAAACGTAGCTGTCGTCTTGTCAAAAGTGAGACCAACAAACATTCCAGGATCAACGGCTTAGACGTTCGCAAACGACAGAGTCAGGGAGAGTGGTAATTTGCGGCGCCATCTCCCGATATGTGTGAAGAGGAGCCCACGCAGTCTCTCGTCTGCTCGATTTGTTTTCGACCTGCACTTCGAGTACCCCATAATTTCTACTGTTAACCTTATGTTCAAGTGCCGGTTCTTGTTTAGCTGTGTTTTGGACGTTTCCTCTTTTCAGTTTTTCCAAGTGTGTGGATTACTATCTTAATATTGTTACTGAATAATCTAAGAGATTTACTTAAATTGCGAAGTGCTTATGATTGCATGTTGTTTTACGTTTTAAGTCATTGATAACTTTTGTAGTATATATTCTCAAACTATTCACTACAATTTATACTGCGACAAACTACGACAGTGTGAAAAGAACTAGAAGGCACTTAATTATCGGTAGAACAATGCTTACAGCAACGTTGACTCTTTAATACGAGCAGAAAAGAATATCATAAAATTGAATAACCGCGTAATTGCAATTTCTTTGCATTTATAATACGTTCTAATAAGTTCCTTCTTTTCAATTAATGAATAGTTAAACTCAATTTTTTTTAGACAATGCCGCCATCGCAAACGCTTTACAAGAATGAAAATAAAATGATCGGTGCTTGGTAACGTTAACAAAACACGCGCTTGAGGCGGCTTCCAATTTGACCATTGGACTCTCGCAACTGGGAAACCAAATGCAGGCACGCCACATATCTGCTGCGCCGATGGGCGCGTTCAGTTTTGTACATCTGAACCCTATACGATATAATTAAGACAAAGGGTTGAAAGTATCGAGTACTCACTCGTAGAGGCCGTGCTTTCCAGCAACGCCCATGATTGTCGAATAGCGGCCGCACAAGCGGCAGATTCCCTTTCAAATGCTTCGGTAACCGCCCGCAAATAGGCAGAACACGGGGTCAGTCCAGCGAACATGCGCATCGGCGCGCTGCTTGAGAGGGCGCTGAAAACATCGTGAAATGTTACATCGTTGAGGCACTACACTCCGGCCCTCAACGATTACAGGGACACTCCTGCACTCGTAGATATCTCTTAGCGTCTGCTTTCCGGCAAAGCATTCGGGAGAGCAAATCGCTGCAACTGGAGGATAGAGCGCGACTAATGAGGGGGGGGGGAGGATTTGTGTATAGACCAACTCAACCATCTGGCGTCACGTCACTGCGGTGGCGCTGGTCTCGGCACCGCGCATGCGCAGATGGTTCGCCTCAAACAAATCCATCTGCGCATGCGATGTATATAAAAAAACAGTCTGCGCTAGCTGCGACGATGATAATTGTGAAACGCTATGTACAGTGTCACAGAGCAGACACCTTTATGTATTTAGATCTGAACATATTTTCAGCCTCGTCATCCGCCAAGCTTTTTGCTTAGATTGCAGCGATTGGCTCTCCTGAATCCTTGGCGGAAAGTAGGCACTCCGAGTTTCTCTGTATGTGCAGCTTTAAAACTGCAGCTAATTACTTTCTCCCAATATTACCTCACCCCCCCCCCCACCGCAACTACTTAAAGCATTAACTAGGTGTAACGTCAAAAGTTGTGAATTCTATTTCTGTTCATTTGAACGGTCCAAGGCTTGCTATTGGTTTATAGGCAGGGTCGTTTTCTTTTTCTTTTTTGTTTTATTAAACAAAGATTTTGTTTAGTTGAAAAAAAAAGGCTGTGAAAGCCACAGAAGCATAGGCTGTGCAAAAGAGTTAAGGCCTGTCTAAACAGGATACTACAAAACTCACGACTCCGGCAAATCGTGCGGCGCAACGCATCCGGCCGTCGGGGGAAACATTCCCCCGTCAAAGCTGCCGGGGGAAGCTTCCCCCGTCAAATCTCTCCCCTCGCTTCCCCCGCGGCGGCCCTGCTCTGCTCATCACGTGGGTCCGGAGAGCTGTCGGTGAATCGCCCAAGGCCTGCGCCGCTTTGGAAGTCCCGAAAACGGGAAAGGGAAGACTCGAGTGTCAGGGGGCAAGCCAGGCGAGCGCGCGTCGTGTCCAAGGTCGTGTCATCTTCCAGCATTCCAGCAGTTCTGTAGATTGGATTGGATTCCCGCGGCTCTTGTTTCTGACGTACCTCGTAAAGACAAACAAACCTGATTGGTTTGGAATTTAATAAAACTAATGATATATTCTTAAATTCTCAGTGTTTCTACATACAAGTAAAAATCTCACTGTCGCGCACTGCAGTTTTTTTTTCTTTGAGCTACGAACGTGGATTTTGACGGACAAAAAACTGAGTCGGGGCGGCCGAAACGCGCGGTTCGACGCAGGAATGAACACTGATCCCTATGACAATTGCTGGATCGCGCTTCCCCGCTTCGAGCCCATTGCGCGATTGAGGCCACCGGTCGGCCATCTTACCAGTTCCGCTGAAGCGTTGTCAAGGCGGCGGTCACGTGACCTTTGCCTCTGTTTTCACGTGACCTACACACGGTAACCATGGTAACTGTCTAGGCTTGACAGCGCTAGAGCATATCTCGTAAGATGGCCGACGGTGGCCTCATTTTCGGTGCGGGGAAGCGCGATCCAGCAATTGTCATAGAGATCAGTGGGAATGAACCTCCCAAATCCACCCGAAGCCGGACCTCTTTGGCTTTCCTGCCGAGGGGACGGCGGTAGCAAGGTCGGCGACTTCGTGAGCTGCGGGAGATAGACAGGCATCAGGCATACCATTGGCAGGTGGCGTGTGACGTCAAGTCTGACGGGCACCAACGTCAACGACAAGTGGAGGAGGCGAGGAGGAAAGTCGTGAATTTGGCTTGGCCGGTGTCCAAAGAGATATTCGACCGACGACTGCCGGACGGTTCAATTTTAACGACTTTTGCAGGAGTCGTGTGGCCTGACTACTTTTGTAGTAGCCTGTTTGGACAGGCCGTTATACGACCAGACGGACATTATCTCAAACTGAGAATGCGGGTAAAATATGTCCACTTACCGAAAATGTACTCATTTCTTTCGAATTAAACATTTAAAGGGGCAGTGCAACGGTTTTAACGTTGAAAGAATTGTCATATGGCATTTTTATATTGTTCATGCGAGCCCAAGTGACCAAAAACGCGTCACCTTTCCCCGAAAAACTGCTATTCTGCTACGTAATTGCAAGGCAAAAAACGAATTATTGTCGATCTGCAGCCGCCCGTGGCGGCTACGGGAACTCAAAATGACGGCGTCTCTGGGGGTACGCGGAAGTGAAAAACCTGTGCCCCCACCCCCGCTGCAACACCCGCCGTCAGCCCCGCTGACGAACCGTCCTTTGTGTCCATCGCTCACCGCGACCTTCGACGAGGCTAATCCTTTCAAAGTCGCCAATCGCGGAGGAAGCGGCTGGGGTTTCTAAAGAGAGTGCCCAAGGGGAAACCACGTGAACCTCCAGAGTACGTCACCCGAAAGTCGCGTGGAGAGTTGAGAGGCACTGCGACCTTCGATTGTTTCTTTTTTTTTATATATATAATAACTAGCGCTCGGTAGAAAATGCGGTTTTTTGTTTTTCGTTCCATAGGTGACGCAGATTAATTTCCGCAGTTAATTCGCCAAAGTCTGAAAATTGTTGCACAGCCCCTTTAAGGGTACATGATTATAGTGAAGAAATAGAGGTAATCAATGCTGAAGGCCAGCCTAGTTATCCCGCAGGTGGACTTATTCATTGCCAAATTTTGTTGTGGAAATTTGTCGATACCGAAACCAACCGCGCTAGCCAGGATGTTTAAAAGCTGGGCTGGCCTTCGGAATTGTTTCCCTCCATTTGCTTCGATCATTTCTTCAATAGCTACACCTTATTCGAGAAGAAATTGGGTTGTGGGGATATTTATACAGCGTGTAGTTGGTCAGCCATTTTAAAGTTGCGACGAGTCACTCGCTGTAGATGAGCAATTTAGTATTCGAGAAGATAATGTACAGCTACTGCTTGCAACGTTTTGATTAGTTGCGTAGTACTTCAGTGTGCCTGCGATGAAACTGTCTGGGACCGAGCATCTATTTGCGATCGTGCCGTTATTATATATAAGAACGGCACGGAACTCAACAGTTTAAGTTTTAAAGTGCGTGAACGATTTCATGTGTAAACATGTGAATGGTGATACCAGAATGATACTGACTGGAGACATTATGCTGACAGATGCAAAAACGTATTCACTGATCTCTCCAGGTTGACAAAAGCCGTTTTGGGACCGCTCTCCGCGTACATGTCAACGATGGGACAGAAGAGAAGCATTAGCAGGCTGCTTGTTTTCAGCCGCAAATGCGGAAGTTGCAGCTAGCTAATCCTTTTCTTCTGTCCCATCGTTAACGTGTCTGCGAAGATGGTCGTAATTTTTTTTTGTCAACCTAGATAAGTAGTTTTGGTGTGTCAGTAAAAAAAGATGACGGAGAGCTTTTGCTGTGTTGGCGGTCTTTTGCAGTTGGAGGAATTACGGTGATCTTCGCATCTGTTTTCCGCCATTCAAAATGTTATTAGATACATATTTATTGTAGCACGAGACTTTAATGTGTCTTCCCACGATATAATTTATGCGGGAAAAGATGTTCAGCACTCAGTTCAATCACAATTTTAGTAAAGTGATGAAGACATGCTAGGTGCACTTATCAGTCTCACTCATTACTAGACTTAGTCTTGGTTCCAGGCAATATACCCGAGTACAAGGTCTCAATTATGGAAGGTCATTTTCAATCATAAAATGGTTCTATTTACAATTCATTTATCTCGATATTACCATTGCCGGTCTTCTAAGCCCAAAGTTGTTAAAAACGTTTCTCATGCAGATGATACAAGTAGTGGAGACTATTTAGAGCTATCATTGGAAACCTTTGAGGAAATAACAGTTTCTGGCAGAGTGAACGACTTGCGGAAAATGTTTAAATTAATAATTACGTTTCTATTAGAAATGAACGTGCGGATCGTAAAAAGTCGCCGGCTCACATGTAACGATATAAATCTAAAATGTCAGAGTAAAGGGCTTAGAAAAAAAATAAACAACATTAAAGACTGCTAAAAAACCAAATTAAAGATGACACTTATTTAGGCAGAGCAAAAGTACTTTTCGGAGACTCTTCATAATTTTATAAAAACTGCACCAGAAAAGTTTTCGCGTTTTAAAAGAAAGAAACAATTGAGTAAATATTGATATTGACTTGGACATTGCCGCTAGAATAGTAGTGGCATATTATTTTAATTTGTTCATTCAACCGGTATTCAAAACCGATGAGCCACAAGTTTTGAATGAGATAACGCGTGTTAATACCGGAACAAGTGCGCCAGGTGTAGTGATAACCTAAACAAGAATTTCTGCTAAATTACTATCTCTTCATGCAAAAAAAAAAAAATCAACGAGTTTAGATAAAATACTACATGAATTCATGAAATGCTATAAGCCGGGTGGCTGTCCCATTATCTTAAAATGCTATTTGACAGGTTACCACAGACCAGTGTTGCACAAAATACTTGGTAAAAGTATTTCAGTTACTAAATACCTGCTTCATAAAGTATTTAAGATACTACTCAAGTTTATTTTTACAGTAATAAAGTATCTTGAGTAGAGTACACATACTTAGAAATGTAATTCAGTTACTTTGGAAAAGCTTTCGTATTGGGTAATTTGTATCGACGTTGGTGAGAATCACAATTATACGGTTGCTCAAGTCTGGTTTACCAGGATGGTTTATTATCATGCAACAACACAAAAACACAAAACGGCAAAAAAATACAAAACATCGTAGTGGTATTCTATGCAGACCAACTATGAGGAGCAGGATATCATTGATATGTGTTACAAATCATTTCTAATACAAAAAAGAAATCGAAAAAAAAGAGGTCGCTTCAGCTATAGTGATATCGCTGAACGCACCGTCTAAGGTGCGTCCTGCGGCGCGCCTTAGACGCATCGTTTAACGACAATTCCTATTTCCTATTTGGAGAGTTCACTCTAAACAAACTTGCAATACGGAAATGAGGGAGTGGATAACAAAGAGTGCCTACATAATTGCCACGGCACTGGTCGCACCTTCTTCGAGTTGGTTGCGTTCAGAAAGGCACACAACAGTGGGAGACGCTTTGTTGGCATTTTGAGAGGTCATCTTGCTCGTAGCTCGTTTCCTGTCTTGTTCTCTGCTCAGTGTTCGCGAAGACAATAAATGCCGGACTGACAAAAAAAAAAAAAAAAATCTCGACGTTCTTGTAGAGGGGTTAAATATACAACAAGCTAAAAAGTGTATTCTTTTGAGTCCACTTCTCATTTTAATCTTTTTGTTATTTTATGACACTGAAGTTTGCACTGCTGTCGTCGGTCATTTCCCGTTCTGCGTTGCGCATCAGTGTGGCAATCTTTACTTCCGTGAAACCGCCCCTTTTGTTTGAGGATTTTTCGGGGAGACTCTAGGGAACAAAAGGCGCCTTTGAGATGGCGAGGGGAAACCCTTGTTTGTACGAACTTTGGGGTGAACTATGAGTCAAAATTCGCACAATAGCGATGTTTCTGAGCTCAATCTGAGTCGCCATAGCATATCGGAGCTAGCAACAGGACTTGATTGCTCGAAACAATGTTCACGTTTGCTCGTGCCACCCCACGCCACTTCATACCGAAAAACTCGGGAAATGACGGAATGTCAAAAATGTGTATGAGGTAATGAGTACAAGATACGCAGGAATGTAATTAAAATAAAGTATCAAACACTATCGATCAAAAGTGTTTGCAAGATACCAAGACACTTCAAGAAGTATTCGAAATACAGTATCTTGAGTAGAGTATTTGAGATAGGCAGATGTCTGCCACAGACACACTCTCTTACGCAAGCGTGGATATCTGCCAGTGTTGTCCCCGTTTTCAAAAAAGGAAACCGTCTAAAGATAGATACCAACCGCCCTATGTATTGAACTAGTCTATGCCGTAAAATGGAGCATATATATATATATATATACATATATATACAACGGGCATGGTGGCGGGGGGCCGGGGCGGGGGACGAGAGGAAACCCCGATGGAAACAACAACGGGTGGTTTATCTTCGACGTTCGGCCAGCCTCCTGACAAGCCGGACTCCGGCGAAAGTCGAAGAATAAACCACCCGTTGTTGCTGTTTCCATCAGGGTTTGTTTTTCATCTCAGTTATATATATATATATATATATATATATATATATATATATATATATATATATATATATATATATATATATATATATATATATATATATACACGTTATCGAAGTAGCGTTAGATCTTTTACTCCCATCAACACGGTTTTAGAAAGTGGTCTGTCGATCGTTTCACAACCTGAAAAACGTTTCAGGATTTTTCATTCACCGTAAACAGCAAACTTCCGATCGATGTTATCTGCATCGATTTCTCAGGAGGCATTCTACCGCATACCCCACAAAATATTAGCATGGAAACTAAACTTAGGCTTTTGTTGTGACGTCGTGAAGTTGATCGAGGCTTATCGCTCAAATCAAAGTAAGAAAAGTTTATATCAATGCAAGCCTATCTTCTCCTTTAACGTCATCATCAGAAGTTCCTCAGGGTTCGGTCTTGGTACCATTGCTTTTTTAATGCGAAAGCATTAACTGTCCCATGGAGCGAACCGGCGTTATGAACTTTTGAAGCCACCTAAACTCCCCTGTCCCGATGGAGCGAAGCCTGTTGTCTGTAGCAGTGATCTGGCGAATAGGCTCCCATCATGGGCGTACCAACCGGGGGCAAGGAGGCGGTTGCCCCCCCCCAGTTCTCAGGGAGTGGGGGCAAGGCATGGATTCCCCCCCCCCCTAAAACAGCCGCCACTGGGCAGGTCAAACACTGTCCGGCGGCACCCAAGGGCAACGCCCCCCTGGCCCTGCGGGGCGGGGGGGTCTGGTTTGCCCCCCCCACTCAAAAACAAGTTGGTACGCCACTGGCTCCCATTGGCTGGCGCGCGTGATAGTTTCAAAGAACGAGGCTCCCACTGGCTCTCGCGCGGCGTAGTTCCAGCACAGCCCGCAAGGCATGCAGACTCTGAGTTGAATCATGAATCATTATAAAATGATTGAATCATACAACAGTGCACTAAGTACTTTCAAACGTCCATCTTTTGTTGATGCAACTGAAGAGTGCATGGGACAAGCTTCCAGAGTGTGTTGTTGACTCTCCTAGCATACGTCATTGTAAAAATTTATTGGCACATCTGTTTTTTCAATAAAAAAATGCTGTAATTAAAGATTGAGCGTATACTATCACTGCTAATTTTCAAATACGGTATTCTTACATGTATAAACTTGTGTTTGATCGATCCGTGTTATTTTGACTTCGGAGGTTCTGGTGCTCTCGAAAGAGGGCGCCTTGGCGCTATTGCGCTGCGAAATGGTGTGGGTACTCCAGCAAGTCGAATGTCTTGTCGTTCTTTATATTCCTAAAAGTTCAGATCGTGGGGTAAAGTTTCGTTTTTCGTCGGTTTCGTTTCAAGGCCGTTTGATCTGGTGCGATCCTGGTTGCGATTTTCAGTCTCGTGCGGCAGAAATCCCGTGAACACAGCACTTTAGCTGCCGCCCATATTAGGTTTCCTTTTTGTGTGTGTGTAATAGTGACGTTCCATCTGAAATTCACTGACAGAAGGAATCGTATCACGTGCTAAGCACACAGGATGACACAGGTATTTTTTATGCTCTCTCTGGGCCCACAGACCATTGTCTAGCTTCTATGGGCAAGCTTGAAGAGTGCTTTTTGGCTTGCTTTCACAACCTGGTATACAAGTATGCTGTGATGAACAATCTTTGTGCTTTCATGACAGAACAGTGGAAGACCTTCTCTGTTCAGCAATCTGCAAGGAGAAGTTTCTCCAGATGTTCTGCTATGTACCCTGGGACATTTGCGCCTTTAGAGCAGAGATCTGCAAACACCTCATTTGAAAAGGTCTGCAGCTGCTAGGAAATCACTCATATTGTGAAGCGGGTCATCTGTCAGCTGAGTAGAAGAAAATATCAAGTTTGTCTCTGCAGAAAACACCAAGTTTCTGCTGATAAAACTGAGGTGGTGCGATATCTTTTGTAAATGCATATTTATTTAAGTTTGCTCTTCCGTGCTCCTCCTGCTATACATTCTGTTGCTTCATAAATTTTAGTATGCCTATATATATATCTTCCATTTTATGTGCGAGATATGTGTAAATATTAAAATTATGTATGAAAAGTAAATTGCATGCTTCCTGCCTCCTACCCACTCGAGAAGCATCTTCTCTGAAGCTGCTCTGTGGCGATTTGTATATTAAAAAAATCTATATAAAATAAGAACCTCAGAAGATAGGAAGGAAATCGAAGA
>JAZHYW010051519.1:0-13603 GCA_037355805.1 Ixodes ricinus
CACGGTCGGGTCGTCGAGTTGGATCAGTTCGGGTGCGTCGGTTGTTTGCGCAGCAGGATTGTGACGGCTCGAGCGACTTCTACCTTCGCGTAGATCGGGGATTTCAAGCGCTAACAAGGTGCCGGGACGCTGTGGAGCGTGGTAAATCGTAAGCGCTGACATCTCTGTGATCGTGAGAGGAAGCAACGAGAAAAAGAACGACAGAAAAGCCAGGAGGCGGGCACGTAAGTTAGGCCTGTTCATTCTGCAGCCAACGATTGTTTACCTTTTTACACGGCATTCCGCCGGCGCTTTTCCTCGTGCAGTACAAAGCAGGAAGAGATTAGGCAACGACCAGTGCAAGTGATGCGTTTGCTACCTCTGTGTTTATTGGGCAGTCGTACCCGAAATCTGAACCTCCACCGCTGGCAATCGCTGTCCGTGCCCCGCCGACTCGGAGGCGGCTGAAAGGTATGATGACGGTGCCGAACGCGGACGTCTTCGTTATTTGCGACATGGGCGCCGGGGAATACGTATAATTTCGCCCCGGCCCGTGTCGCGTGTTATTTCTGCGTCGGAAAGATCAGTTGGCTGAGGTGTTGGTGGGCTTGTCAAGTTCGGGCAGCGGTTTTAGACGGCGGAAGCGGTGGGAGGGGCGGGGAGGCCGTCTAAAATGCGAGTTTATCTTCCCCACGATTAAGCGGGTCCCACGCAGTGAACAGCCCCTCGCGATTTTGAAAGCGCTCCGATCAGCCATAATCATAGGCCGGTTCAGTTGAACTCAATGATCGTTAGCGCTCAATGACAGTTAACGCCGCTGCAATTCTGGCCGATCGTGATTGAGTCAACTGTCATACTCGTGTCCCCCTCAAAAACCGTAGTAAAAAAGCCCGGCCTTTTGAACATTACTAATTTTCCCCTTTATGTGTCGAATTAAGATATATGTATGTGCGTGTTAGTTTAGCTTAGCCACTTTTATCAAGACGTACACGTACAAACAGGCATCGCAGCTTCCTCCGACAAGATTACCTTGTAAGAACTAATACGCGTACATAATGAGCAAATCTTAATTTTTTTTTTGTGTGTGTACGTGTGTGTATAAAAATAATTAATTTTTTCTTTCTTAAATTGAGTGCACCAGAAGAACAAAATGAATTGTGGATGCATCCTTTTATTTAAATAATGCTAAAAAGTGCAAAACGCTATTAAGCCATACAAAAGTTTTCCTTAAGTTTCAGAAATAGGCCAAATACATTGCTTGGTACGTTGTGCTGTTACTTGAAATGTAATGAATTGCTAAATTACAAATTACCGAGCCACAAATGTAATGAATTGCCGTTACAAATTGTTTTCGAAAAGTAACGGATTAATTTAATCGTTACGTTACAAATTACTTTCACGTTACCTTTCCGTACTTTATCCAGAACCGTGCACTACCGAGCCTTCAAGAATGCGCGCCCAGGTGATTCCAGACTGCGTGGACACGCGCTTAAAAGCACGCTTTCAAATGCCCGGTAGGTTTGAACACGGCAACGGCTTCACTAAATGCCTCTGGCGACAGAATCATATGCTCGTATACATGCCACAACAGTGTTGGAGCGCGTCGGCTTGACGCGCGCGGCATGGGCAGAACATTTTTTGCATAACCAATATGCGGCCTTCATACAAAGATGAACACGTCGGCATCGTGGCACCTTAGGGAACCGTGTTTGCATGTCCGATACGGTACGATGAGTCTCTCCCGGTACGAACTGCGTCTGTCCTACCACATAAAACCTGCCTATGCGCAATTGTGCGTGAAGGTGTCTATATAACAACCGAAAGTAAAAATCGGTTCCTTAAAACTCCTTAATGTCTGCAGAATGAGTTATGTATTATCGTGGTGACTGCGGCTAAAGGGTGCTTGCATTTGTGTCAGTGACCACGAAACGGTTGTTAGGCCTGCTTGACGCTTTTTTTCTTTTTTTTTGACAGGTTTTTTATTAAAAGCAAGCGAATCTGCGGATTCGCGCTCCGCCGACAATCCCTGGCTTTATCGCCGGCGCAGCAGCTGATGAGTGCCCCTCATCCTAAAGTTCTCATTTCCCCAAAAAAGACAAAGCGCGAGCCTGTTTACTCGAGGGGTGAAGATTTGCATGGTAACACGAACCTGTAACAAAATAACCTCTGCTCGATGACGTCTTTGTCCTCCAGAAAACAGCCCAAGTAGCGAAGGTAGGGACAAAACCAGTTTCTTTCATGGGCTTCTTTTACTCCACTAATCGCGATTGGTTTATTGCCGCGTCAATAGGCGCGTGCCAGAATGTCCTTTAGCGGCTTTTGTCTTAAGCCCAGTTTGCTCTTTACATGTATGTCCCCGCGCAGCCAGGCTGACGAAAAAAGCAGCCCAGCCTAATGAACGGTTGGCGCCTCTTCGCTAATTGATCAAGGGCAACCTGGCGACTCGCGTGCTCTAATTAAGAAGGCGGATTAAGGAACTGCTCGGTTGCTTTTGTTCTTCCGCTGTCAAACCGAGTAATCTTCATTCACGCGTGGCGGCGTGCCTTTGGTAGTCTCAGACCACACGCCAAACGTAAGCACAAGAAAATAAAATTTGTTTATACCCGCCCTGTGAGCAAAGCAGTCCACGACAAGACTGCACTCTTTTCTGAAGTAAACTCTGGTTCATTTTTTTATATTGCTTCATCGGGAAATATGAATACAAAAATGGAGTGTCAGTGGACGCCTCTTATGGCCGCAGTGTCATTCCTCTCGAACACATCAATGCACAAACATGGCGTTCGTTGCCGACATGACGAGAATCATCTGCGGACATTTCAAGTATGTCCAGCACGTTTCTTCTATACATATATGTATTCAGGGAACATGTCCTCAGACATTTTAATGTATAATGTTCTAGCAGTGACCCCGGCTTTAGCAGTATGCAAGGAGGGGTAAAACGACACGTTTTTTTTTTTTTTTTGGGCAATAACAGCACAGTTTGTGTTTATAGCGCCATCCATCTCTAGATTGCCATTGGATGGAGTAATAGTTCAAACTCACCGAGAAGGGCTGTCACCCGTACACTTCGTGTGTGGCAAATCGAGAGCTGTAGGGCAAAAAAATGTTCCGAGAAAATGAATACGGAGTTGAGGTTGGCGTGCTTAACTTCGCCAGCAGCAAAATTAGGCAAAGTCTTTTTACTGGAGGCGTACCCGCCGCTGTAACGACTATTCGCCAAACTAAGCTTAATTTTATTTAAGGGGCTGGTCATACGGGGACAGGAATGTTTAGCAGCTCTATTCAGCATCAAAGAAGAATGCAGGGATTGCGTTCCACGCGCTACACGCGCACGCCTTCCTGTATAAAAGATTCGAAGTAAATAACCAAAAGAAAGCATTGACGAACGCGCGCAAGATGCCATTTGTTTTAGGTATTTGCTTTGGAAAAGTTACTACCGCTGAGGCCAGCACGTGCGGCGCGTGTAACACCAATCCCTGCATTCTCCTTGATGCTTGGGTAAGACAGCAATAGGTCCATAGACTATTTGTTGTCTTTCCCAAGCATCAAGGAGAATGCAGGATTGGTGTTCCACGCGCCACACGCGCACGCCTTTCCTGTATAAAAGATTCGAAGCAAATAACCAAAAGAAAGCATTGACGAACGCGCGTGCAAGATGCCATTTGTTTTAGGTTTTTGCTTTGGAAAAGTTACTACCGCTGAGGCCAGCACGTGCGGCGCGTGGAACACCAATCCCCGCATTCTCCTTGATGCTTGGGTAAGACAGCAATAGGTCTATAGACCATTTGCTGTCTTACCTGGGCATCAAGGAGAATGCAGGGGATTGGTGTTCCACGCGCCACACGCGCACGCCTTTCCTGTATAAAAGATTCGAAGTAAATAACCAAAAGAAAGCATTGACGAACGCGCGTGCAAGATGCCATTTGTTTTAGGTTTTTGCTTTGGAAAAGTTACTACTGCTGAGGCCAGCACGTGCGGCGCGTGGAACACCAATCCCTGCATTCTCCTTGATGCTTGGGTAAGACAGCAATAGGTCTATTGGAACGATCTGTGCGTTTCTCTTCTATTTTTACTTTGTGAAAAGAATGATTCGCGTAGCGGGTAAAGCGCGGGCAAAATGCGCATTTAATCTCTGGCATTCTGCGACGCACGCATGTGAGTGTGCGCACGAGTGTCGTGGCTGCCCCTGAGCCATATTCCTTTTTTGGACATCGTTGTCTGCAATCTGCTCACCCAGGTTGTACCACCGCAGCGAAGGCTAGAGCTGCAGGCTCATAGCGTTGGCAGCTGCCCTTGGTGCACGTGCAGCTTGTGCCGCTGAAAGGATGTGCCCTGAAGACAAAGAGCTCGCTCTTGTAGCCCTTTCCTGCGGTACATGCACAAGGTGAAGCGAGACTATGGGACGTTCAGAACGTATAAAATAAAAAACAAGGGCTTCATAGCGCGAAAGTGACACGAACAAAGCTCTTGAAAGTGTCAAGCAACAACGTCACTTCTTTCGCACTGCTGCATCACTTTTTGGTGTAGCAAAGGATCCTCTTCAAAGGCGAGCCAAATGACTCGAAATAATTAAAGAATAACGGCTCTACAAAAAAAAAAAAGAGGTTGGGCTACAAAAGGCGCACCCCTCTCGACGTTTCAAGTTTCAAGAACATTTCATCTGAACCTAATGGTGGACAGAAAAAGAGGAGAACCTGGTCGGACGGCAGCGCTGTTCTAACGTCAGCTCCCCACAAGGCAAAGCTGATGTGTGGCGAAAGCAACCAAGGACCGGCCTTCCACTGCAACCTTACCAACCCGTCACACACACACACAAAAAAACCTGTCGCAAAAAAGAAAAAAGAAAAAGCAACTGCGATACCGAAGAGAAAGATAATCAGCGATCCTCCGAAGAAACGCTCAGTGTCTGAGCATTCTGCAGACCGTGCGATGCACACCAGCAGTGTCTGCATGGTATGCAAAGAAATTAGGAGTCAAGCAGCCCCGCATTCAATATAAATCGAGTGCATGAAATGCTAGGAGTGTGCTCATGAAGAGTGCGTTGGAGCTTACACAGCGCGTTTGAAGTGTTTTTGTAGCGAAAAATGAACGCATATCAGGTTCTTTGAGCGTGTCTCATTTTACCCCATGCTGTCTCCTTTGCCCCACAGGGCGGGGCAAAATGTGACGTGGTGGGACTTTCAGATATTGTAGTTTTGTTTAATGTTTTGCTTGTTCTAGTTAAGCCATATTTACTGGGCATAGAGTCGAGACACCTAGAGACATCTCCATGCTGTGTGCATTATTTTTTTAATATTGAACCAAAAATAAAAGTTACCATTGAAACGAACTTTTGTTTTGGTCTCATTTTGTCCCAGCTTACCTTACATATGAACTACGTGTTACTTTTTGTGGCCTTATACCTCGCAACAGCAGAGCAAAGAACCCGATATTTTCATGTACAACTGGACACTTTGGGCTTCGGGCAGCGCCAGCGCACAGTCTTGCTGAGCCTCATGGATTTTTGTTTTCTCCCGTGGATTGTTACTTTTATCTCCCGGATAAAATCGCACCCATGATCGGCTCATGATTCTCTCGAATCATCGGCAAGCAGATGTGCTTGCCGCTTCAACTGCCCGTATACTTCGTTTCGCAGAAGTCAGAGTGCGGTCAGAAGTTACGGGGAACGCAAGTTTGTCTGCATCTTGAACATGGGTTGCGGTGATGTCAGAAAGCCGAGCTCTTATTGGCTGATTAAAAAACAAATAGTGAGGTAGACATCGAGGCATCTAGCATTGAGGTCTACCCACTATCCTTACAATCATAGCCAATCAGAGCTCGGCGTCGTTCTGACGTCACCGCAACTCCCGCGCAAGAAGCGGACGACTTGCTCTCCTCATAGACTTTTCCAGTAATCGCCTTCTGGGCGCTTCCATCTTTGTCTACTGGGCTGTGAAACACGCTCTGAGCATGCGCAGTAGCTATCTTCCAAGAAATATGAGACGCCGCGCGCATCCGTCTATACAGTGCAGTGACCCAGCATGTTTCGGCTGGGTTGATAAGTGCTGGAAAGACCTATATAGTAGGGCTGGGCGTCGATTAAAAATTTAGCCCGATTAATTGCCAGCTTTTAATCGATTAATTAATCTGATTAATCGGTCTCGTTCATTTCCATGCATAATAATATTGATTAAAAATAAAAATTTCATCTATATTTTTTTTTGCTGAACATGTGATAAACGACTTAATAATTTTAATTATGAATCAAGCTTCAATATACAGTTGAGAACAGTTAAAAAACACTCACACTCACAATTATTACTTCAGCTCCATGAGGCAAAAATGTTCGTTGATATTCTCCGGCAAGAGCGAGTTTCTTTGATTGTTGAAAATAGTCCCTGCTGCGCTAAACGGACACTCGCACGGCGTTGAAGTCGCTGGAACATGTGTAACCTTCTGCACATGTCTGAAGTTACAAATCTCCCCTTACAGTTTACCTTAAGTTAATACTTCACCTAAATTTTTCACTTCATATAGGTGTGCTCGTCCATGTCTGCATAGTGAAAGCATTTCATTTTTATTTAATTTTAGTTCGTCAAAATTTTACCGATTAACCGGTTAAACAAATTAATCGCGATTAAAGCATTAATCGATTAATTGGTAGGTTAATCGATCAATTGCCCAGCCCTACTATATAGTAGTCACCTTACAGCCACTATGTTCATGTATCCTAATTCACGATTCATCCTTTGGCGTTTCTTTTTCTTTTATCGGCAATTGTCGCAATTTTTTGGCTGGCAACATGCTTGGAACTTAAACCGCCCCGGCGTTTGTGAATACATTCATACATGGACACACGCACGTGTTAAAAGCGCGAGGACACTGCTCATTCGCTGCGCTTGATTGATTTAGCAGACGATGGTACAAGCATATAGAAAGATGAAGAACACCGCGACGTTGTGTGCTTTTGAAGCAATTCGATTGGCTTCACTGGCTTATGGCTTCGACTGTAGAAGCTAAGGGCTGCCGCTGCCGAACACCTTGCTTCATATGCCTGTACTACGCGCGATGCGCTCTTGCGTGGGCCAGTTGGGGAACAGCAGGCCGTCTGATGTAAGCTCTCTAAAGACACGCTCGGTCGATTTCGCCCAGGCAGAAGACGGACACCCCGGCGGCTCCTTGGAGAGCACCCGCGTTACGGCGGGGCGACTCTCTCCATGGGGTCCCGACCTGAAGCAGCTGGATAATGTATGGGACTCCGAACCGGTCCAGTGTCTCCCAGACATCGCTGCTGGGAAGCCGGTCCCATCTATTCCGGATTGCACTCTTTATTTCCTCGAGTAGATCTAGGAAAAATAAAAAAATAAAAATAACAGGGTTGCCGTTCACTTTCTTCGGAACGTCTCGGTGTCTCTTCTTAGAGTTTGTGGCTTGTGCATGCCTCAATTCAATTTATGTTTAACAGCTTCAGGCGTTAAAAGGGAGTAAGAAAAGGAGGTGCGGCGCTGGAACGTGGCCAGCCCTTTGGAGAGATCGTGGCGCCTAACGAACTCGCGTGCGTTCGAAATCTCGATCGTGACTCGGCGCCTGTTGGAATGCGGCGGTCGGGAGGAGGTGTATAGGCCTTGCTCTTGATCCGAAAAATTCTGGACACGGCGGACTGATTGCGAGCTTGCCAAATTTTCTCCTCGTGAAGGGAAGTACCTGAAGGATTTGACCTCTGGAAGAAATTCAAATTGCTCCACTAAGTTCTAATTCAATTTCCACCGAAACTGAATAACCTGCTTCAAGTTCTACTTGTGAGGATCTGAGTGCAGCGTATTGACGTGCCAATACGCGCGGTTACATCTTGTATTTTTTGTAGATGCTAGAATTTTCGTCCGTTTATGCTGAGATCATACCGCAATCCCGACATTTTTGTTTTTGTTTTATTTTGCCGTTCTAGTTACAAAAAGGTATTTTCTTCAGTATAACTACAGGGCCATGTCAGGTAATATTTATACGCAGGGAACATGGATCACCGGCTCACCAACATGGCGTGAATGCGAATCCATCGTATTATTGATGAATTCGAACCCATCAAATCCATCATAGGGGTGACTCTTGGGAACATAAATTTTACTGCAGAAGTTTAATTTGCACGTGAGCACTGCACACCACTCTGTGTGTTTTCTGCCATTCCTTTATCTCCGTGAGAAAGTAGAAAGAAAGCTCAGTTATCCAATATTCCAGCTAACTTGTATCACGCTGCCTATGTTATGATGGAGGCACGGGGTGCACGGAGTCTCTGTAAAACTGCTCTCGGCAGGTCGTAAGCCTTCTTATGAGAATAAATTAAATTATACAGTAGCATCTTGGCATGTGACGTGCCAAGTCTCATGAAGAAAAAAAGGCAAGTGGGACAATTACGGACGAGCGATGTTCCGCTACTCTGGCTAAGATAAAGAACGCTATCCGAAAACCCGAATAAACTTCTAATTCATGTACACGCACAACTTTCTTCCAAAGCCGAGCTGTCTATACGGCGAAGTCTTGCAAACCGCCATGGCAGGTGCGCGCCCGCCGCTGCCGCCATCGCGTGCGCAGGCGAATCTTGTTCGAAACCTTTCTTGAATTCTTAATTAAGGCAGAGGATTCGTATAATCTCCCCTTACCCTCTCCGTCACTCAACTTTCTTGACGCTTTTTTTTTAATTAGATTTAAATGTACACAATTAGATAAGATAATTCTGATTCCAAGTTCGTTTGGTTTGTGATTTTTTTTAACGTGATTTCATTTGTATGTCGAAACGTGTTTTAAGGCAGGTGCACTTGTGGGTCAAAATGTCGCCTTTTATTGTGACGATAATTTTTTTGTTGTTGTTCACGTTTCAGACAACAAAAATAAAAACGAATCTCGCTATGGATGAGCAATGATTTTTGGTTTTGATTGCATCTTGTTCCCACGGTCTTGGGTTTGTTTTTCATATTTTAGGCTCAACCATTTCATTATTCCGTCTTTGCGTCAGAAAACATTTGCGGAGGAGAATGAATTTTGGCACCACTAACTGAAACATCTGTCAATGCTATATTTTGTTCCTGTTATCATCCCTTTGAATTGCTCGTGAAACACGGGTATTAAAGAGTAATAAATAGTGATTCAGTTAGGGGCATATCACATAGCCCACACATACTCTTGAGAGAATACAAGTTACTAAGATGTAGCGATCTCATTTGTCTATTTATCGCTGGCCTATTTCTGCCCCTATAAAATAAAACTTTAATATTGGTTTCTTAGGAAGCTTCTTTCGGTGTTTTTTCGCGTTTGGGTCCTTCTAGTCTATTCGTGAAAGTTTTCGATGCCTTCACAGTGTCACAACATATCATCCTTCACTTCGAGCTGGAGGTGACGTGCGGAGTTGAGTTCGCCTCAGTGTCAAGTCAGCTCGGACATTGGAAGGACTCGTTTCCTTCGTGACCGCGCAGGCTGCCTCGTACCTGACTTCACTAGACGGACGCCCTTACCTCCCTGTCTGCACCTCCGCAAGAGCTCATGAGTCAGGGGCACGGTGTGGCCGGGGACTACCTTCATCCGGGTACCACCGTGCATACGCGTTCAAACAATCTTCGTAAGAATACCGAAGAGCGTATCGATTTCGGAGCAGTACATCTAATTCAGCTGACGTCGTTAACGACTAATTCTCCTTCCCGGATCGACCCCCTCCCCATCCTCCGCTCGGTTCATCGCGGCAGAGTATAATGTCCGCATCGCAGCCGAACGACGAGCATGACATTCCATACCGGCGCGTCTCATTGCGTTTCCACGGACGCTGCAGCAACGATGATGCGTCGATGGGAAACTCGATAAGGCGGTTCGGCCGAGACTGTAATTGCGTCAATTCCGAGCGCCGACGACGCCGACCTCCGTGCGCTCTAACTCGATCCTCCTCCAACCCGCTCCCGTCGCTAATCGGTTTGTGACGTGACTTCGCTCGCAGTGACTCGTCCTGGAGGTCGTGGGGGCGAGGCATGAATTGGGAGCCATTAATTAGTCCATAATCAGATAGTGTTCCTCCGCCTTCTGCCTTGATCATTTTCCCGAAGCGGACCGCACTGTTCCGCGACGGTCCCCTCGGGCCTTCCGGATCTTGTCGACTGTCTCGGAAGGGGACGGAGTTGTCTTCAAATTAGGGGCACGATGGGTGAGACACTGCGGAGGCCGGCGGGCTAAAGAATTTTTTTGTTTGTATTCCACCGTCCTAGCATCGAGTTAAGACATTGTGGCGCCTGCGCTGAGATGCCCCCAAAACACTGCCGCGGTTTATTTATTTATTTATTTAATTACCTCTAAAGGCCCACTTGGGGCATTACATAGAGGGGGTACATGGAATGTTATCATAGTTGTACACTGTTGCAATTGCTATGAAAATGTAAAAGGAAACATGATCACGCTAACATAACTCAATAACGCGTCAGATGGTGCATGGTCAGGCACACCGGCATGTAATAATTTTTAAACGATTAAAAAGTAATACTGGAGAAGTTTACAAGTGCTACTAAAAGAGGGTACATGGAAACCTTATAGAAAAGACTTACTCAGCGATGGTGAAATTAACAAATGGAAATATAAAGGTACCAAACGTACACGTGCAACTTAGAAAAGAAAAACAAAATAGATGTCATGATAAAGAGCCACGTAACAATGAGACAAACGTGTCATGGTTTGTTGTCTGTGCGATTTCGCTTGTCAACCCATTCCAGTCGTCCATGGCTTGTAGAAGCGGGAAAATGTATACAAGTTAGTTTTTGCGAGGGGAATATGAACTATGTTGGGGTGATCATGACGAGGGAAGATACGAGGGGGTGGGATGACGTTATTTTCACGAAATTCAGTTGAAGAGTGAAAGAGCTTATGGAAATACGATAGTCTAGCAAGATATCTTCTCTTTTCATTTCGAAAAAAACCCGAGACTGGGACTTTTTTCGAAATGTTCTAACCACCACCAGTTCGTTTGCGCCCTTACCTTTTGTTCACTATATCTTCTATGTTGAAGTGTTTGTAGGCCAATTGAGGCTTTAAGTTGTGTGACGCTCACAGGTGCGTATTGTTTGAGTATGAATCGAGTTGCTCTGTTTTGAAGAGATTCTAGCTGGTCACTTAAATACTTTTGATGCGGGTTCCAAATTATAGATGCGTACTCCAACTTTGGCCTAATCAGAGCAGTGTATGCTAGTAGTTTTGTTTCTTTTGTTGCCATGTACAAATGTCTTCTCATAAATCCTCAAGATTGATTTGCTCTTTAAGAATGTAGTCTATATGATTATTCCACGAAAGATTAGGACTTAGATGAATACCCAGATATTTAAATGCCGTTACTTTATCTAATTTTGAATCTATGAGGGTGTAGTCATGATGTACAATGGAAGAACGGTTTGTCAATGTCATCGTTTTCGCTTTTTCTATATTTATTTGCATTTGCCATGTCTGCCATCATAGCATTATTCTATTCAAGTTTTTAAAGGGCAATGCAATCTGATTGATTTGATATATGACGGTATACCACACAGTCGTCTGTAAACAGTCGAATGTTTGATGAAACATTGTTAGGGAGGTCATTTATATAAACCAAAAACAAAAGTGGCCCAAGTAACAGATCCCTGTGGCACTCCAGATTTAACACTTTACGGGGGGTGAACTTATGCCATTTGCTATTACGGTTTGCTTTCGGTTGCTGAGGCATTCTCGAAACCACGTGATTACCTTTGCGTTAATTTTAAGATATTGCTATTTTCTAATAAGACGACTGTGTGGTACGCGATCAAAGGCTTTTGCGAAATCTATGAAAACTGCAGTCGGTTTGCGAGGATGCATGGATGTTAGTGTGCAGGTCAGTTATCAGTTCGAATAGCGGAGTTTCGCAAGAGAGACCGCGTTGAAATCCATGCTGGTTAGGGGAAAGTATATTGTTAGTGGCGAGGTGCTTCATCACGGATGAATAGATTATATGTTCTAGAAGTTTACGTGAACAGATCTTAAGGATATGGGTCTATAGTCTGTTGCACAGTTTCAGTTTCCGGATTTGAAAATTGGAACTACATTTGGTAATTTCCAGTCGCTCGGCACACAACCGGTGTCAAGTGACTGCTGGAAAAGGCTGGCAAGCACAACGCCTGACACACTTTTAGTCGAGTTTTAGTAGCTTAGAGCATACCCCATCAGGTCCTGGGCTTGATTTTGTGGGTAGTTGATCAATAGCACTCATCACACCATCAATGTTTACACTAAAATCATCCATTTCAATACTTGATTCTGTGCAGGATAAATCAGGTAGAGGAAGTTCATCTGTGAACACTTCACCAAAAAAGTTTTTTAAGTTTTGAGGCTGATTCAAAGGTGGAGAGTGTCACGTCACCTTCCGGGAGCAGGAAATTTATTTATTTCTTTGGGGTTTACTACACGCCAGAACTTTTTGGGGTTGGTTCTTAGTATGTCAGGCCAGTCACGATTAAAAAAGTATATTTTGCCTTTCGTATCTCGTTCTTTGCATAGACGTGCGACTCTTCGTACAATTGCCAAGCATGCTCCGTGCCTGAAAATTTGGCCTTTCTGAACAGTCTTTTCTTTTTTGGGATCACCCGTTTTACACTTTGCGATACCAGGGACAGTTTTCACTTGGGGTGATAACCAACTTTGGTATAAAGTTTTCACGTATCAATATTAGTTCATTTTTTATAAATGTCCAATTGTCTTCAACTGAGCATGTGTGGCACCTGCTTAAATATTGCGCCAAAAATCTCAACAAAGAGTCCTTACATGGCACCGCTATTTGCCTTAGAATAATCATAAATGACCTTTCTAATATCGACTCTCGTAGTTCTCACAGCATTATAGCTAAAGTAAACAAGTCTATGGTCGCTAATTTCATCAATAACACGCACAGAGATGTTTTCGGGGTGGGAGGTACAAACAAGGTCCAGTACGGCATCACCTCCCGTAGGCTGATTGACGAGTTGTTTAATTGAAAAAGAATTATATTAACATGAGCTTGAAGACTCTTCCTTTTCGTCAACAGGTGGTACCACTACATTTAGGTTAAAACCAATCAATTCCTGGTAATTAAATCGCCAGCCAAAATAATCGCTGAACGTGGATAGCATTTGATTGCTTTCTTGCAATTTGTTTTACGTATCTTCGAGTTGATTCAGGAATTGCCGCCTCCAACATTTTTGTTAACAGAAAAGCCGAATTCGAGCAAGCATCTGTAGGATGTACGGCTTCAGCCGTCGTGAAAACATTGTGTGGCAGAAATAGCGTCCTAAAGAAGTCAGTCAAGAGAGTGCTCTCTTCATTGGTTGTGCCTCGTTGGAATTCCTTCAGCCTCCGAGAATTGACCGATTTTTCTTCCGTCTTCATTTTGCTGGGTTTATTACGTTTACGCGCAGTTGTTGGGCGTGTTTCTTGGGGCGTGCCTTTCATATCGGAAGGCCCGAAGCACAAGGCGCGCGGTCTCCCGTCGAGTCTGTTTGCATACGAAAGTTGCCAAAACGTATTTTACATGCGAATGGGCTCCGCGCTATCTGTCGTCTCGCGGGAGCTTCAGAGGCGCCTTGTGTGCGGCGACAGCGTTTTCTTCCTTTGTGCTACCAGTGAGAACTAGGTGCTTAAA
>JAZHYW010051522.1:0-28818 GCA_037355805.1 Ixodes ricinus
CATTGGTTGGTTCATTGCCTAAAATAGGCTTTGAATTTTGCGTGGAGAGCTACTTATTGAATTGGTTGCCACGCTTCATACGAAGCACAGATGCCCGGGTGATTCTCAACCAAACCATATTTAAGCTCCCGTAATATAACGCAACGAAAAAAACGGTACAGTGTAAACTGGCTTTTTGTTAACGGTATAACCACGCACCACACAACTCGCTTTTGATAGTGAAGCAATCCACAGTCTAGATAATGCTGTCCCACATTTGTAAAACAATCGATTGTCAATCGGAAGACTCGAAACCGTGTAATATATTACTGAATTAATTGCCATACAATCTTTCGGCACATCCCTGTCCTACAAGTTATGATCTTTGTCTGTCAAAACACTGCCGGTGTACATGGCTGAAAAAGTCAACTTTAGACATGAAGAAACATGAAACAAAAAGTGAGCGGCAGGAAGATGCCGTTCACATAGTTGGCCCTATTAAAAGGTGCAGTAGAATTCTGACATGTTTTCAGCACGACATCGTCCTGAAAATAGCCTTGATCGATGGCCAAACATTTATAAAGTGCATATCTATCTTTTTTATTTACACCGTATTGCTGGTTTCTTTCGTCCTCAGAATGGCTAAGTTCCCCAACGGGCTGCACGTGATAGTCTCCATGAGGCAATTTGCTCACGGCCGGTCACGCTCCGTTCAACTCTACCTCGTCCGAAAGCTTGTCCTTGTGCCGAACATTTGAGGGCGAGCATTTTCACAGCAGCGAAAGATTTGCCTGTTTGAGGAAGCCGCAAGAACGCACAAGCAGGAGGTTCTTCTGATATTTGAAGTCATCTACCGGTAATGTTTTGGGGTTAGCGTAAGCTGTGAGCTCAAAATAATTTGTATCTGTTTGTCTTGCGAAACAGATTCTTCTTCACCGGTCCACTTTAACGACGTTTCAAATTTATGCGAATAAAAAACGGAACCCGGTGCTGCTTCTCCTGGTTTCATGCAATGCGAATTCAAATGTTTCACTCAAGCATAGAATGGAAGATGTAATTAATCCCATGTGCAGAACTTTAGTTTTATAGTGATAAAACAAGCACGTCGTTACTTTACAATATTACACCTCGTTAGGGTGTACGTCCAAGGAGTGATTAAACATAATTGTACTATTCGGCGTAAAATTAGCTATATACTAGCAATGTGGGATACATAACTAATGGAGTCTGGTGTCTGTGAGGCTGGAATTTTTAAAGTAAAGAATAAAACGAGCCAACTTTAAAACCGAGAATATATGATTGGCTCGCGGAAACTGACAAGCGGACATGTCCACTGCAGATTTCAGTTCTAGCTGCTAGTTGCCGTCCGTTTCGCAGAATGTCGCCAGTAGTTCCCATCAGCAGCTGAGAACGACGCCTTCCCTGAAGAGCTGATGCTCCAATTAAACAAATTTTAGTGAATGAAGCGATGTAAAAGTATGCTGGTGACTGAATAACTATATGGTTTAGGTTTAGCTATGAACTCTTTTACACTTGACACTTATTTTTATACTGACACCCTGAATGTATGTTCAAGGCCGCCCTGCTCTCTAGCGGTATTTAATCTGAAGTATTTACTTTGCTTTCTCCAACAGGCAAAATTCGGCCTCGCCGTAGGCCCCTGCTTATGGGAATGAAGGTAGCGGCCAGAGAACATGGGATGGCCACGCCGGCTCTTTATCAAGATGAAGGGTATCGCATCAGCACGCATATGAGGATGTGCTCTTCCCAGGTACGAGGTTCTAGACAACACTACCCGGTCTGGTAACTACCAGAATAGAGAACACATGGACATTGTCAGGCTGACAGAGTGGTCCAAGAACAAGAATGCTTAATATCACGAGATCCTAAAGCCTCGGTCACACTGATCATATATCATGAGAAAAGGCAGCTTACATACACTGTGTGAGTCGTGTTCCTTCCTTTCATGTCGGTCCTGTCACATCGGTCATGCAGAAACTGTTGTGCAGATATGTTCGAAGCAGACGTATGTGTGAAGCAAACATACTTTAACATGCATGAGCGCGTGCAAAGATAACACTGTCATGATATCTTCAACCAACACCATGCCTTTTTTATAATGCATGAGAAGTGTGACTTCGGATTTAAGATCAGGAGGTGAGTTTAGAATTTCGTTGAATTCAGTCCCGAAATGATACCACCGCACTAGCAGTAAACTTGTGAAAATTGCTCACTCGCGTGTTATTTCTCGCCTAACAGTTCCGTTATTGATATTATTCAGATGATGCCATATAAAAAACAACTTCTCACGCGCACTCTATTTAACCAGAACCACTGCAGCCTCAATTTTTTTAATTAAACACAAAATAGGTGGCGTAGGTGACATGCAGGGATTACAAAACAAATTAGACACTCAGTTGTTTATGCAGAGGTAGGTCTGTCTACCAGAAAATGACAACAGTTATAACCTCCTAGATGAGAAACTCAGTGTGTGCATTACGAGAGAAGTTTAACGTCCACCACTCGGTTATAACATACAGGCGCATGTCGGTACGATGCTCGTCCACATCGAAACGGGCAGGGGTGTGGATTGAACCTGACACCAGGGTTCTGCAACGCGAGCTTTCGCCCATTAAGCAAGTTTGAGAAAAAATGGATTCCATAAAACAATAATACAAAAAATAGTTCTCTCTGTGGAGTTTGTTCTATGGGGAAGTCAAAGCGGTGACTTTTGCACCACACAAAAGCGGACGTGGCGCTGGACGAAGTTTACCGCTTGTTCGCCGCATATTCGCTCTACGAAGTTCAGCCCTGCGCTGTATTATGTCGAGATAATTTTGAGAACCAGGAAGCCAAACGAATTGTACCAGAAAATTGCGCCAGGGAGCAGGGTATCGGTAATCACGGTACTATATTGCCTCCAAACGCATTCCGTGATCTCAGTATTTGCCTACCCTCACTACATGGCCACAAATCCGAAAGAAGAAATATTACTGCTATGACTATAGCAGTGTGAAAGCCTTATTTACTGACCAACCCTGTCCTGTAATTATTATTTTGTGGGTTTTATCCGCCTTGTTATTTCCTGAATTAAGAACAAAGCGTACCAGTATGTACTTTTGTATCCTAGAAGTCTTAGGCTCAGAACGTTCCAAAGCGATGAAACAAATGTCCGAAATATGGGCGACAGGTAATTCATAAGGAAGAAGAGCTGAAGAGGGACAAACATGAGTTGCGCAGCGAATCTTACGTTTAAGAAGACTACCCTTTGTTTACGCTATAAATATAGAATCACATTAGGATACATGCTACTGAAACAGATAATGCTTTATATGAAAACCACTATGCCGAGAAATTTGTTCCTCCGTGGATCTGTGCGTCCACGCATACCCCATGGCACCTGAAGTTACAGTGTCACCTGCACTGCTACATGGTATCAAACGACTACGTTGCGTGACCTCAGGTAACGTGAGGTAAAGGCGTGACCTGTCACCGCAACTTGACACCACAACGTCATCTGACGCTAATGTCTTCTAAACAATTTTAGAATTAACTCATTAAACACTGCCTTTTATACATTATAGGAGTTTGGACATAAATATCACTGCCAATTTGCTTATTAGTACAGATCTTCAAGATGCTCTCTTAAAAGTTAGCTAAAATATTGTTTTTTAAATATTTTTTAGTGAAGATTAAAAAGTACCAACAATAACAACAAAACATGTTTCGACAGCTGTATGACGCTTGTAGATCAGCTTAGTAAAACATTGTTCACCCTAAAAACAAACAAACAGAAAACATGTATTTCGTTCAAAACAAATTACCAGCACAAAGCTGCCTGGGCCAGTTTAAAAATGTTGGCATTGTGCTTCCGTTGCATATGACATGTGCACACCATGAACGCAAAACTTAATTATCGCTTTATTACGCGGTGATCCAGGTTTCGGCTCGGAGCCAGAGCTTCATAACGTTTGGTCCGATGTGCCACGACGGCTATGGCATCTTCTACCGTCTGGAGCCGAAAGCCATGAGCTTCTTCATCACCAGCTACGCCAGCTGCCCCGAAACATCTGCGGTCCAGATGAGGGACGCTCTGAGCGAAGCCTGCTGCAGATGCAAGACTGCCTGTACGGCCATCACGCGGAGAGAGACCAGACCTAAATAAGCCGAGCTGCAGAGCCGAACTTTCGGACTTTTTACGCTGCAAAATTCGATGCTTGTCGAACTTTCGAACTTGATAGACCACAAAATTCGATGATTTTCGAACTTTCGAACTTCTTGCACTAAAAAGTTCGAAGCTTTTCGAACTTTCGAACTTCCTACGCCAAGGAGTTCGATAATTTTCGAACTTTCGAATTTATTTATCAAGAGAATCGAAAAGTTTCGAACTTTCGAATCCTGAAAACTCAAAAGTTCGACGAACTTCGAACTTTTAGGGTAAAAGTTCGACGTTCGTCGAACTTCGAAAGACCGGCGGACGGTTTCATTTGAATTCAAGTAGTGAGGTACATTCGTAATTTTTTTTCTCGAATTTTTACATGCGGTGCTGCGTTCCTTACGAAAGACAATGCCGTTTATTACAATGTTCTGGCACGCTCAGTTTTAAAGAAATAAATACCCGAATGGGCTAGGAAGGACGACGGGTTTTTGACGATTGTCGTTTGTGCCATATTTGAAGCGCCCTAAAGCCGAAGTTATTTACGGTAGAGATGTTAAACTTTTTAAGAATGATCTATGTATAGCCTAGGTAAGTGTCGTCTTAAGATGTGATTATTGTTATTCATGATGAGTTTCAGAAGAAATGTCCAAACATGTATCTACGGGCAATTATGCCCTAAACTTGGTATTTTTTTCGTCTAAGTTGTTTTAGGTATCGCATTTAAATTAACACCACAGACAGTACATATAATTGCCATCTGCAGAATACAAAACAATGTATTTATTGTTTTTTTCACGTTGAGGAATAAATTAACTCATGGGGGAAGATTTCTAATATTGGTCAAGTTCAACACGTTATTAAAAAAAACTTTTTTTTTTGTTTTACGATTTTGGGAAGTGTTTTTTTTTAGCCTGTACACATTTTGGCAGGAGAAACTTGTTTCGAAGTTCTGAGCTTCTGAATATGCAAGAATACAACACTTCCGGCGAAATCTTTATAGTTTCTTTTTTTTCTCCAGCTTTTTATCCCCGCATTTATTGTTATGTTTATTTTTCTGTTACCAATGGCACAGTTATTTAGGTCGAAAAGACATAGCTTTGAACTTCCGAACCTCTAAGCATGTGACAAGTAGTGCCTTCTGACAACGAGTTTCCGACAATGACCATCTACGCGATCTTTTATGCAGTGAAGAGCGACAGTAGCTATACATATACATAAATAATTTCAGATTAAAATAAGCTCGACCACGCCCTCTTTCGCCGTATTGTTTTCTTTAACAGTCCGAAATATCTGGAAGGGGGGGGGAAGGGGGCTAGAGCACCCCCCCCCTCCCCCGTTTTTCCTCTTCCGACGCCACTTAATTGTATGGTAGAACGCTCCTCGACCTCGAGTTGTGTCGGCTTCTGTGCTATTTGCGGGGCGTTTCCTCCGTCCCGGAAAATAAACCTCCAGGACAATTACAAACTTAACTTACTATATGCCAGCGTCACTCGGGCGGCGTTCGATCGGATTACTACCAGAGTGCAAGGGGTGGGGAGGTAGTTTGCCAGGTCGCTTCAAGGTTTTTCTGAGCCTCAACATCCTGCCCACCCCTGGCCGTTTCGAACAGGATGAGTATCGTAAAACAGTGCGTTCGTGTGATCACTACTGCGCTATGCACGTTAAAGACCCCCCTGGGCTGGCGGTCAAAATTACTGATCTATGGTCACACGTCACTCTGCACTGGCAAATATTCCAGCACATCCGGGACACTCGTCGTCTCATTTAATTGCCTGACCAACTTCGCGGAGTCTAAATATCACACCCTAACTTTTCTAAACCTGATTTCGTGAAAACCATTGAGTCGTGAAAACGTTATTTCAAACTGAAACTGTGGAGGAACATAAAAACCGGACTTCGAACTTTAAAAACTTGGACTTAAGAAAAATTCAAAATCTTCGAAGTTTTTTTTTTTCAAAATTAGTTTTAAAAGAGAATCGAAACCTTCGAACTTTTCGAACTTTATGTAGAAAGAAATTCGAAATCTTCGAAGTTTTCGAACTTTATGTCTATAAAAATTCGAAGCGCTCGAATTTTTCGAATTTTATATCCAAAGAATTTCGAAATCTTCGAATTTTTCGAACTTCAGATCCCAAGAATTTCAAATTTTTCGAATATCTCGAATCTTTAAATTAGGAAAGTTCGAAATCTTCGAATTTATCGAACCTCAAGTATAAGAATATTCGAAATATTCGAACCCGAAATTTTAGAAACCGTGAAAGCTTCGAACTTTTCGAATTCGAAACTCCACTGTGATCGAAAGCTGCGAATTTTTCGAATTCGAACCTCGGTCGGTACGAAAATATCGAAATTTTTCGAATGCGAACCTCAGTTCGCTTCAAAAATATCGAAATCTTTAAAATAAAACCTAGAATTGGTCTGCGACATCCAAGTTTTAACCATGGAACGTTTATTGTTGTCCTACCTTCTTTAACCATAAATGAACTAACCATGCATGCACGCAAAAAATAAAAGACGTTTCCAACTCCCTGAAATGCCGAATTAGAGCGCAGCTCTTGAGAAGGAGGAGGGGAGCGTACGGAGGGAGAGCATCCTCCTCCTCATCCGTACCCTCTCTTCCTCCCCTCCTTCCCTGTTCCTCCTCATCCCCTCCTTTCCTCCTCCTCCTCTTCCTCTCTTGAGATATTTCAATTTTGCGATATACCGTGCTAACATATCTGAGAAAGATATATACAGGGTGTTTTTTAAGCTTAACAGATTTGTTTAAAAAAGCCGGGAATGTTCCACTTATGCCGCTTTTGGAGGTGAGTTACACGGCCAGGCGGACATATTATAAGGGCCAATTGTAACGATCAGATGGCTAATTAATTAAAGCCCGTTAATTAACTTTTTAATTGATGAAAATAGACATATGGTTTCAATTAGAAAATTGCTCAGCGTCATCGAAAACCACTAAATCAGCCATTTTAAGAAAGACTTTGAGCGCATGAGAAGCGTAATATTGTACTAAAGTTACCACTCGTGGAGCAGGTAAAAGGCTGGGGCTAAATAAGAGACGGAAAAATCGCGCGGGCGCCTTACCTCAACCGCTAGCTTTGTACCTGCTCCACGAGTGGTAACTTTAGAGCACTACTACGCTTTTCACGCGCTCAAAGTCTTTCTGAAAATGACTGACTTAGTGGTTTTCAATGACGCTGAGCAAGTGTCTAATTGGAACCATATGTCTATTTTAATAAATTAAAACGTTAATTAACGAGTTTTAATTAATTAGACGATTGATCGTTGCGATTAGCCCCTATAATATGTCCCTCTGGCCGTATAACTCACCCCCACAAGCGGCATAAGTGTAACTTTCACGGCTTTTCCTAAACAAATCATATATATATAGATATATAGATATACCGGGTGTTTTTTATTTTTGCAGATTTGTTTTTAAAAAAAGCCGTGAAGGCTACACTTATGCGGTTTGTGCGAGTGAGTTATACGCCCAGGGTGACATTATGTGGGTGGCTCATCTTTGCAATAAGTCGACTAATTAATTAGAATTCACTAATTAACTTCTTCATTAGTGAAAATAGATATATGGTTCCAATTAGAAACATGCTGAGCGTCGTCCAAAACCCCTAAATCAGTAATTTTTAGAAAGACTTTGAGTGCGTGAAAAGCGCAGTTGTGCGCTGAAGTTACCACTCGTGGAGCAGGTACAAGGCTGGGGCTAGATAAGAGACGGAAAAATTGCGCGGGCGTCTTACCGAAATCGCTAGCCTTGTACCTGCTTCACGAGTGGTAACTTTAGTGCACTATTACGCTTCTCACACGCTGAAAGTGTTTCTAAAAATGACTGATATAGGAGGTTTTGGAAGACGCTCAGCAAGTTTCTAATAGGAACCATATGTCTATCTTGACTAATTGAAAAGTTGATTCGTAAATTTTAATTAATTAGTTGACTTATCACAAAGATTAGCCACCAGCATAATGTCACCCTTGGCGTATAACTCACTCGCATAAACCGCATGAGTGTAGCTTTTATGGCTTTTTTGAAAACAAATCTGCAAGAATAATAAAAAACACCCTGTATATATATATTTTTTTTTTCGTGGTATTCTTGCTCACCGCTTGTCCAGACAAAGGAAATGTAGTTCTCACATCTGGAAGCTCCACTTTAAGTTCTGCCGGTGACAGGAAACAGTACAGCAGGAGCAAGGCGGGAGAACGAGACGGCGTTAGAGCCAACACTCTGACGAAGCATGTGATACTCTCGATGTCATCCTGCTCGCTGTCGGCTCTGTCGAAAGCTGCTGGGTGTTTTTATTTCCTGAGCATTAGTCTTGACCCAGCTCCCCCGAGATGGCACAGCAGAACAGCGAGTGCACGTGCCTCGGGACCAATGAATGGAATGTTTTCCTGCATGATTGGTATGAAGTTGTTTGTCTTGCATGAAATATTTGGTGAGTGCCGTAGGCGAGAGATGGATAGCTAAAACGAGCAAGTCATTGTCGACCTTGGCGGCACGCAATTTACTAACTTCGTCTGACGTGCCACAGAGATCGATGGCTACAGCACAGACCCGTAACCATGTAGATGGCCACTTGGAAAACGAGTACACCACGTTTTCATATGTGCCTCTCTGTGATTTATGTAATACCACTTGACTGCACAACAGGTAGCTGGAATCTCCCCTCCTTCTCCTCCTCTCTCCTCCCTCCTCCCTCCTCCATCTCCCTCCACCTCCTCCCCTTATCCTCCTCCTCCCCACCTCCTCCTCTCTCCCCCTTCTCCTCCCACCACTCCCTCCACCTCCCCGCCTCCCTTTAGCCTCCTACTCCCTCCTCCTCCCCTCCTCATCCCCTCCCGCAACGTGCGGGTCACGAGTGAGACTCTCGCGTTGCATCATGGGACGTATCCCATAACGCAACGCGCGGGACCCTCGTGACGCCACTAGTGACCCTTGTGACAACACTCGTGACCCTCGTGACGTCACTCGCGACGTCACGTGGGACGTCATTATGGGAAACGTTTCGATAATGCAACGCGCGGATCACGAGTGAGACCCGCGCGTTGCATTATGGGAAATTTGCCATTATGCACCGTGCAATTATGCCGACGCCGAAGCCGACGGCGACGCCGCTGAAGCCGGAAAGGGGCGCCTAAGAGCTGCGCTCTAAAAAAAGAAGTAACGACTGCTTTAGAACGATTTTTGGGGAGTTGTATAGAGAATTAAACCTAAACCAAAGCCGTCGGCCATTACTTCAGAAGTCGGGAATCCGTTAATACACCTATTCAAACAGGAGTTTTAGTAGGCTTTTCTTGCGGCCTTGCGACGTCAGCACTGCGCATGGGTTTGCGACGTCAGCAGTGCGCTTTGAGGTTTAGCCTCGCTATCGTAACACTGGTACGGAGTTATTGAGTGTCGCTTTGTCGTCAGGGTAATCATGGGGCTTGGGAGACGACTTCTCTAACTTTAATTTGTACATACGTTTGTATGCCAAAGAGGCATGCGGCATGTTCCTTCCAGATGTGAAGTGTTTTTCACCTTCATTCGAAGGAAATCTGATTGTAGTGCTCGTTGATTCCATTATTTTATTACATTGAATACACGCCACCCACAGCATTGAATTGAAAACGTTTCCATTGAGCTTGCGAGCAGGCAGGTGTTGTACCAATTGTTTTTTCTGTATGTGTATTCTTCTCCTTTAAGGCGTGTTATATGCCGTCGAAATACTTGTATGACTTTGCTATCCGCCAAGTGGCCCTATGTATGGAGCAGGAGCTTTTAGTCAAGCTGCACCATTGTAGCCTTTGCCCGGCCCCCATACCCCCTTGTACGCTCTTGAAATAAAATAAACGGAATTAAATTGAATTTCATTGCATTTTAAGAATTGTTTGGCGATCAGTTGGATTCATCTGATGGAAATGAGTTAGCATTGGCCCTTTCTCACGCCCTTCTTACCACTTTCTATTCGTTTATGACACCTTCCGTTTTGTTTGTCACGGCTTTTTTGTTGTTTATTAACGCCTTTCTTCGCTTTTTGCTGCACCCTTCCGTCGTCTCGCCTCTGCTGCAGCAGCCAACGACGCTTATGGTTCTTCACACTTGCGGATTCGCAGGCGATTCCACCGAGAAATTGACGCCGGGAAGGGGATTCACCTCACCGGCGATGGATTATTTGTCCGCGGGAGGAATCGGTTTGGTACTGATTCTACCCGCGAAGAAGTAGTTCCCACGCAGCTGCGGCCAATCGGAACGCACGGAGGAAATGGCGCTTGCCGGCGTCATATCCTGACCGAGCCGGCAAAGCCGCCCGAGTTGTTGGGGTTGCCTCCGGAGTTGTCGTCGTTCCCAATCTGTGCACATGGCGCAGTCTCGCTGGTATGATTGTGTTGGCAGAAATGCTGATTGAGACTCAAATATTGAACCCTGTTCGAGAAAAGGCATCTGAGCAACGAAAACAGTGCCCACAAATGAGACGTGGAATAAAACTGGCGTGAGTGGTACGTACGTACGCTGTCTCCGTTTGCTCGTTATATTATTATTGCCTTCTCGTATCGCCAGGAGAATGTTGGGCGTGTTCTCGGCACTGCGGGTTAGCGTTAACTGCAAAGAAAGTCTGCGAAAGCACATTATTGAACACCACTCGAGCTAGGGGCAGTCTGCTCTGATATCCACAAGAAACCAGAGCCGCGCGAACGCGACAGGTGGCAACAAATGTGAACGACGCCGTCTTTTTCTGCCCAGTAAATTCGGTCTGCGACAAAAAGTTTTTCGCAAGTTGTGGGATTTCCTCGCTGCTACCCGTCTCGGGGAATGATACAGCACACCGATTGAACAAAACGTAAACATGTAATGACCGTTACCGCCCGCGCCGTGATCTCAAGAGCCCCCGCGCATACGCTGCGATGACCCTTTATCCGGGGTGGAGCGGAGCTCGTGTGGACAGATGCCCTTTGCCCCCTCGCGGTGCAAATGACGACTCCGATTTCGCAGAGGGGCAACCTGGGCCAACGCTTTTGAACCCTAGGTGGCCCACAAAGTGTGACCCTTGTTTTGCGCTCTTCCTCTGTCTCGTCCTGACGTCGCCGACGCGTGGCCTCAGCTTTCTTCCGTCGTCGCTCTTGGACACGGTCAGCAATTTGAAAGACCTACATGCATTCGCGGATCGGCAACTCAGCTAGGTCGCATTTTAAAGCGGCGCGGCGCCTGCTCGTCTCTGGCTCCGCGCCAGCTGTGCAGCGCTCGTATTGGTCTGAAGTGTTGGCCCCTAACTTGCTCCTCGCCGCCGTGGTGAGACATTGAATTTGTAAAAACGATACCTCCTCACTAGAGTGATCTACTCGCAATGTCACGCATGGCACTGACAAACAAACGCACGGCCTGACACCGGCGGTTTTTCGTGAAAACGAGCGTTCTAATGCTAACATATTAAAATAAGTAGCACATTAGATACACGAGCACGAGTATCGCTTACCGACAAGTCGATCAAAAATGAAAGCCGTTTACAACTCCCTGTAACGCCCAATTGGAGCGCAGCTCTAGAGGAGGAAGGGGGAAGGGTACTGAGGGGAGGGTATACCCCTCCTTTCTCCTCCTTCCTCATGGGGGTCACGTGACCTTGGGGGGGTCACGTGACCTGGGGGTCACGTTATCTGGGGGTCACGTGACCTAGGGCGGTCACTTGACCTGGGGGGTCAAGTGACCTTACGGTTACGCCAACGGCGACGCCGACGCCGACGACGCTCAAGCCAGATATGGGCGCCTAAGAGCTGTGTTCTAAAGAATTCACCAGACCGGGTTCGGTGTGGTAAAAGGTGTTTCCTGGTCTAAATACCAGTGGATCTGAATGTGTCCTAGTGTAAACACCAGTGGTGTAAACACCATATCCTCCTAATATGTTTTGGTGTGCACATCAGACCCACCTAGTGTGTTTTGGCACTCACATCAGACCCACCAGTGTGTTTTGGTGTGCACATCAGACTCACCTGTGTTTTGGTGTGCACATCAGACTCACCTAATGTGTTTTGGCATGCACATCAGAGCAGCTTGTGCTTTTTGGTGTTCACGTTAAAGTGGCTTGTGTGTCCTGGTGTGCACACCAACCATGCTTGTGTATCCTGACGTTCACATCAAAGTGGCCTAACGTGTTCTGGTGTGCACCCCACACCATTTATTGTATCCTGATGTGCGCATCAGAGCATATTTTTTGTGCGCACATCAACCAGCCTAGTATATCCTGGCGTGCGCATCAGAGTTGCCTAGTGTGTGTTGGTGTACACACCAGACCACCTAATGTGTCCTCATGTGCACATCAGGTCGACTAGTATATTTTGGGGTGCACTCCAAACATGTTAGGTATCCTGATTTGCATATCAAAGCGTCTTAGTGTGTTTTAGTGCGCACACAACGTCAGATAATGTACCCGAATGTGCCACTCAGACCAGTTTAATGTGTTTTGGCATGCACTCTACAACAGAGTCCTGGTGTGCAAATCAGACCACTCTATTGTGTCTTGGTATTCAATGCAGACCAACTTACTGTTAGAAACACGACTTTTAAAGATGATTTATCAAATGCAGACACAATATATTGCTTCAATACATAAGAATCAACGTTTTGGTGGTTTTATTAAATAGAAGCAACTTACAACTGGCAGATACATTTTCTAGTTATGACCCATTTACGGGGAAACACGGGCTTTCAAAATCGAAAACAAAAATTTAGGCATATTTTAAGACAATTGTTTTGCATACGTAAAACATTTTAATATCACAAACGTTTAGCTATACTTTGAGTTTTCAGACGTTAGCCGCCTACGTGCACAGCGATCTTCATAGTTAAACACGTACCATGTTGCACTCAGGGCTGGGCAGCATCGAGATATAAATGTATCACAATACGGTATTCATCGCGTTTTGTCTGGCTAAAAATGAACACTGACGTATGCGAATAGGCAAGAACATGCGACAAGTGCCAGACAACTAAAATTCAGAGACACACATTCGCTTCAGTCTCCCGTTTTGAACCTCCGGATGCCAGATTCTCCCATGTCCACATCGACATTGTTGGTCCCCTACCTCCATCACATGGATTCATACATACTCTAACCTGTATAGACCGATTCACCCGTTGGCCTGAGGCAACGCCTTTAACAGACATAACTGCTGAATCAGTTGGTTCGGCTTTCGTAACATCGTGGGTATCGCGTTTTGGTGTGCCAGACACTATAACAAACGACAGTGGCCGTCAGTTTGAGTCCGAGCTGTTTGCTGAACTTCTACGCCTCTTCGGCGTATCCCCGATTCGCACGACCGCGTATCATCCCGCTGCCAACAAAATGGTCGAAAGATTTCATCGAACAGCTGAAGACATCACTCAAAGCACGGATTAAGTCAGGCAGCTGGTTTGAGGCACTGCCTCTTGTTATGCTTGGCCTTCGCACGGTCTACAAAGCTGACCTTACGGGAGCACCCGCTGAATTCACTTACGGCACAACACTCCACGTCCCCGGTGAGTTTTTTCACAACACTATAACCGATGCCTTTCTTGACACACGAAATTACGTTGTCAGACTCAAACAAACCACGAGAGAGTTAGCTCCGCCACCGACCCGACTTCCACCTAACGACAATACTTTTGTCAGTTCTGATTTGACGAAGTGCACACACGTGTTCGTTCGACATGACACAGAACGAAAACCCTTGGACACGCCGTACGATGGCCCGTACCCCGTCCTTCGACGTTACCCCAAGACCTTCCAAGTCGACTTTGGTGCAAGAAAAGATTTCGTATCTATTAACCGACTGAAGCCCGCACATACTGCGCAACTAAACAGCTTCTCAACAAGACACCTCAAGTCTGCACTTCGGATTCGAAGTCCACTTAAGTGCAAGACATCCACTTCACGTCCTGCGCTCTCAAAAACTGTGCCTTCGACATCTAGGAGGGAGAGTATTGTAGGAACATCGGACACCGAGAAAGAAGAAGCAGAACCTTGACGAGACACAGCTCGTGGAAGAGCCTTTTCGACCGATTCACCGTGGACCCTCGGTAGCTTTTGGTAGATGTATATATGTAAATAAAATGAGGGCTAAAGGCTTACCCTCAGTATCTTAGAGAGACTTTCGTGTATCTGTATCTCTGTATCGAGATATATTTGTAAAATGCATTTATATCTCAGTAGTGAAATTCATTTAGAATGTATCGCTTGTATCAATATACTTTGCACAACCTAGGCATCTCGTTACATTTGGTGCCCTTTTTAAGATAAATTCAAAGGATAAAAACATCTGTTTGGTGCAACTTGCTTCGGAATTTATAATATGAACCTGCATATTAACATAATCCATCTCAGTCACGAAAAAAAAATGGTTTAAAGAAGGTTACTTGGAAGAATAACAAAATCAGCTCCTCTCACAAAGCCCTCCATTCTTTCGAATTTAGCGGAGCGAACGCTATAAATGAGTTGAGCGGAGAAAAAGTACGGCCCTGTTCTTCAATGTCCCTACACTTTACCGTCTTTACCGTTCAGCAACTACTTGGTTCAATGCGGGTGACATGCTTTTCTTAGCGGAATTATTGATAGATAAAGAGTTCGAGGTAATGGGTAGTGTATAAAATGGCACAAAAAGAGGAGCACAAGCATAAATTACCTTTCGCATTCGACACGAACTGCACCGTCTCCACGTAGCACCGTTTGAGAACAAAATTATTTCGATGAGTATCTGTATTTGTATTCTGGAATGCTTTTTCGCCGTTATTGCGGAAGTATCTTAAAAATATTCCGTTGCATAAAAGACAAATGTATCTCAGTATTTGTATTTTGGCCTTAAAACACATATATCTCAGTAATTGTATTCCCGAAAACGTTTTGTAGTATCTCTGACCAGCCCTGGTTAAACTCGATACTTCCTAGAATGAAGCAATACTACCACTCATTGGGCCGGCTGATAAACCTGACGATCTTCCATGCCTTCCATACTCTTAAGCTTCTCTCCCTCAGCACGTACAGGTGGTCGAGCTCCTCCTCACCTACCGTGAGATCGTTTCTACGTGAGTCAAACTCCGAGATATCGTGATCGACATACACAACACATGCATAAGGCCATCCGTGAGCTCCAACGAGGCTGCTTGGATCAAGGTACTCGTAGCAACGGGCCGGCACACCGTCCTGGCTGGCGACTTTAACGCTCGTCACACCGCGTGGGGATACCCCGACGAGAACGGCCATGGAAAGAACACAAAAAAGCCTGCGTTGCAGCCAAGCTCAAGCTTTGCAACAGCCCTGAAATACCCACCCGGTTGGCCCAGATACCCAGACTCAACGACACGTCGCCCGACCTATCCTGGGCCTCACCGAAATTGAAAGTCCAATGGCAAGTACAGGCGGACCCCATGGGCAGCGATCACCTTCCCGTTTTTACCCAGCTCTTCATTTGCTCCTCCCCAAGACGGCGAGCAACCTTCACCAAGTAGGACAATTATCGTGCCGCAATAAGTCGTCATGATGACGTCGTCCTCACCGAGCGCATCCAGCTCGCGCTCAAAGAGGCCCGCACCGAGTACCAGGTGAACGAGGGCCCGCCACCCCTCTACCTCCACCTGGTCAATCTGTGGGAAAAACGCCTCAAGGTCCTCGTTCGGTACAGGGCCAGGGAATCCCTCACGAACACGAACTGCCTGAATGAAGCCACAGCCGAGGCCAAAAGACACGCAATCGAGCTCTGCCGCACAACCTGGAGAGGGATATGCGACTCTTTCAACGACAGGACGCGCTACTTGAAGGTATCGAAGGCGTACAAGGGACGCCGGCAAGACTAAAAGCCACAACGCCGAGAGCAACCTAGCTCTGCTTCTTAACATAACCGAGGAACAACTTGCGGAATTAGCCGGGGAACAGTTCTTTCCTCAAAAACCTACGCCACCACGGGCCGAGGTCTGCACCCTACTGCCCATCATAAACGAACAACAAGGGGGCACATCATTTATTATGGCGGAGCTCATTGACGCCCTTAGCTTGGCGAAGGCGAACTCTGTACCTGGTCCAGACCAAGTCACCATAACGGTGCTCCATAATTTTCCTATGGAAGCGATGAACAAACTCCTCGACATATACAATGTGGTCTGGATGGAAGGCGCAATACCGGCGGAGTGGAAACGGTCCACAGTGATTATCATTCCGAAGCCTGGAAAGACTCCACACGCAATAGCAAATCTCCGACCGATATCCCTCACCTCCGATTTAAGCAAGGTATTGGAGCGCATGGTCACCGGCCGCCTGCAATGGATCTTCGAGGCTACGGGTGCCCTCCATCCCATGCAAAACGGTTTCCGACCTCATATGTCAACTCAAGACAGCCTGGTAATGATTCATCACGACCTCTACGAACGCCACGTCTTCAATTTTCAGCCTTGGACACTCGTCGCTATCGACTTGCGAAAGGCCTTTGACTATATCCGGCACTCCACCATGGTCGCTGCTGCACAAAGGCGAGGCGTACATGGCCGCCCTATAAATTTTATTAAGACCTTTCTAGAAAATCGCACTTACCTGGTGGCGATCGGAAATACAAAAGGGCGCAGGAAGGCGAACAACATCGGCGTACCTCAGGAAGCGGTTTTGTTGCCGCTCCTTTTCAACCTCACCAAGACCGATCTCGCCCTAGACCTTGAGATCGTTCCACAGGTGCGTTATACCGTTTATGTGGATGACGTCACCCTGTGGACGACAGGTGGACTGGCATCCGACCAGCAATACCACATGCAACGTGCCCTTGACATCGTCACCACTTTCGCACAAAACACCAGACTTGAGCATTCTAAGGGAAAGACCATGTATATGGTAATTTGCGCAAAGCGCAAGAGATCGCGAGCAGACATTCATCTTCACGTGCAAGGCTCTCCCATCACACCGGCAGACAATGTGAAAATATAAGGTGTCCCCTCCGACCACCGCGGATGGGCCTTCACATGAATGACGCACGTAAAAAAGCAGTGTAAAAACGGTCTCACCCTCCTCAAAGCGATTACCAACAAAGCTTGGGGGGCTCAGGAAGACATATTACGCCGCCTCGTGCGAACGCTTCTAGTGTCAAAGGTTATTTATGGAGTGAACTTTCAAAACCCGGCTCAGACGCAGGAGATCACACTCGTCACATTGAATCGGGCCGTAATAAGAATTGTCACGGGTCTCCCTCGCTTCACGCTGGTGGAAGAGCTCGAATGCATCGCGCCGATGAATAACGCTCAAGAAATCGCCGAAGAACAAAGAATCGGCCAATCTCTGCGCCTGTCGCGGACCCCCCAAGGCAGAACTATCCCAACACTGAGTGGGCGCGCCCATCTCATTGAAGGCACACGTATGCCGACGCCTCCGCCCCCATGGGAAACGGAGGCGGTCATCGTCGCCAAACCGTTTCCAAAAAACTAAGGGAACGACTCGCCGGGGCGAAGAGTCACCCAAGCCTCCAACCACATGGCAGAAGTCGGCGGTCTCGGAGGGCACGTCGAAGTGTTTTACACAGACGCGTCGCAGTCTGAGACCGGCCATACGGCTATCGCCTGGTACTCCCCAACAAAGCAGGACACGCAGAAAGAAATCACTGAAAACACAAAGAGCGCGTGCTCCGCAGAACTGCGGGCGATCTTGATGGCGACACAGGTAGCCATTTTGAAGACAGCCAATATCACAGAAACTCGCATATATACAGACTCTCAAAAGGCACTCCGCGAGTTGCGTCGCACGGACACATGTACGCCACGGTCGCACGGCTCCAAACATTGGTGCGCAAAGCGAAGGACGATCAAACGATCACTGTCGCGTGGCTGCCAGGCCACGAAGGCATCCCTGGGAACAAAAGGGCGAATGGGGCCGCGAGGGCACAGCTACAAGCAACACAGCCCTCACAAGGCCCGGTTCCTCCGCTCAGTCCTCGGAAGGTGCCTCAGGACACTGCCAACTTTGACCTTTCCGAAGTCAAACGCGAAGAACGAACAGCACGCAAGGCGCGCCTCACTTCTCTTCTGCCGCCCAACCCTCACCGCATTCCGAGAAACTTTCCGCGATGGAAGTGGGTGGTCCTCAACCGACTCCAAACGAAGACGGTGCTGATGCCAGACTGGCTGTCAAGAATCCACCATCCGACGGATCCAGACAAAACGTCGGCCCCGATCCGAACTGCGAACACTGCGGCGTACCTGCCACATGCTCCCATCTCGTGTGGGACTGCGCGGGATCCGCACCGGAGTGCGAGGCCCCGATCCGCAACCTCACCTACCACATACGCCCTTGCTCTTACACAGAGTGGACGAAACCAACAACCGCCATTCAGAGTGAACAAAAACTCGTCTACACATCTCTCATCGACTTCCTCCGATCCTCCGAGATCTGTAGGTTCATTTATTCATCGCCATTTTTACTTTCCTTCAACCTTTCCCCCACCTACTCTGAGGCCTCCAGGCCAGAAGGCGGAAAATAAACGTTTTTACATACATGCCCATCTTGTGGCTTAAATCATTGTTGCCTGTTATCTGAAGCTTTATCTAAAATCGCAAAAAAAAATCTTTTCCGTCACCAAAAAAATGTTTAAAGAGCTCTCGACTGTGCCAAGCAATATTGCATGAGTTTTTTAAGACCGAATCTAATGCCGAGAAAGTCGCACTTTTGAATCATGACTATCGGCAGTTGCGTTTGCTCAAGCACCAGGAGGGTGGCGTCTATAATAATATCGTGGGACATTGTGCGGATAATCTAAGCGTAGCTCATTTAATAGCTCTAGTCTATACAATGTCACAAGCGCGAGGGCACGAGGTCCCTGCTTTAGAACGTTTTCTGTAGAACGATCGCTCGCGCTAGAAATGCGTCTCAAAGCCAGGTACGCGGGCTAGATGGCGCTTGTAGCTTTGACTGTATAAAGTCCCTCTATCCTCGGGCTTTATGACTGTACACTCAGCTTAAAGGGATACAAACACCAACCAAAATATATGTTTTAATCTTTTGCCAGGTGATTCATTATGGTGTCAGAAGACTACCCAATCAATAGTTTGCTACAGCGACACATATAATATTAATAAAGTAGAAAAACGCAACCGCTCGAAACCGAAACCGAAACTGGACAGGGGAGGAAGAAGAAGCATAAAGAAGGGGAGTGTTGGCGGAAGACTGTGCAACTTTTTTTTTGTCCAATAAAAGTTTTTGCAGTTTTTTAGAAGCCACGAAAATGGGCATGATATTTATTTTCTATTTTTAATATTGTGTGTGTGCCTTCGATTACCCAGAACTTAGATTATATTTGGTGCTTGTGTCTAAACCATAAAGAACGGCACGCGACCACGGAGAGGAGAGAAAAGGCGACTCAAACCAGCCAGTTATCGATCGACGGGTTTCTGGCGGCAAGAAAACGAACTTCGAGCCGCCAATTGTTTTCTGGGTAGTGGGGCCCTCATACGTCAAGTACAAATAAAAACCTTGGCGAGCATAAATACTCTGTCAGTGTCCCTTTAATGGGATACTAACTGGGTATTTATGATCACCGAGGTTTTTATTTGAACATGTCCTATAAGTGCCCAAAGACCCAGAACACAATTTGCACGAATACAGCCAGTCGTGAATAGACCGGTTTCAGTCCCTCTCACTTCCGTTTCCATGGTCACGCGGCGGTCAAAGCATGTGTATCAGATATATTCAAAGTCGTGGGTTATCTAGGAAACACATTGAATATTAAGAATCAAAAGAACATGAACCCCTATATTCGTGGCCAAGAAGAAGCTACGAATACGTTGATAGAACAAAGAAACAAAAAACATGTTGTAAAGATCACTGGAAGTACATGTACACGTCATTCTTAAGGCGCAACCCCACCCTTGGTTAGTGTGATTCTGAACCAATAGATGGCAGTGGGATCGCCTTTCAGGCCTTGTCAAACTCGTGTTACCTGTGAGCGCCATTGAAATCGTGGCGAAGGAGTTCGAAGCCAGCACAAGACGGGCTTCAGGGCCGAACTATGAGAAGTTTATCAGGGAACTCAAACATCTAATTAAAGTACACTCCATCCGGAGACGGTCACGAGGCGAATTTCGGCGCAATAGCTGGTGGTATGCGGAGACGAAATCAGCGCGAGATGCGAGAAGGAAAGCCAACCAGGCTCATCGACGCGCTGTCAAGGGAGGAAACAGTGTAGAGGTGGAGCTGGCTTGGAACGAGTTCCTCACTTTACAACAGAAGCTGGAAGTTTTAATACCAGGTGACAGAGGCAGACCAGCGAAAAATAAAAGAGCTTAGAGATAGCGGCAAAGCAGCAGTTGAAAAATTCTGGCGATATGTGAAGTCAATGGAGAGTACTGATCCTGTACCGACCGTCTTGGAGGACGACTCAGGGAAATATGTAGTGAATTTATCGGAATACTTATCGGAATATCAGGCATCAATGTTCGAGTCAAGAGACTCATTGGCAACACCGAGAAAACCAGGTGACCTGACCGAATCACGATCGCCAGGATCAAAAAAGCGGTCGGTTGAGCCGAAATAGAAAGTAACGACAATGGCACTTGACAGAGCAATCGCCCACATCAGAACTAACACATCATGTGGAAAGGATGGAATACCCGTGGATATTCTTAAATGCATGGGCGACCAGAGTAGAAGACAACTGACATGCCTCTTCACGGATATAATTTCGGGCAGCTCCATTCCTGACGAATGGGCGAATAGTCGATTCGTGCTGCGGCCGAAACGAGGAGGAAACAAGCGACGACTGCAGCACTACCGCCCTCTGACCGTTACAAGCATCATCTACAGAGTGTTCGTGCACGTGATAAAAGAATGAATGTGCGTCTGGACAGATGGGAATGGAAAGCTGACTGAGCTTCAGAACGGCTTCCGAAAAGACCGCCGACTACAAGATAACATTTTTGTTTTAACACAGATCATAGAGATAGCCAGAAACGAAGACAGGGACTTCATATGCTGCTTCCTGGACGTCGCTAAGGAATATGACAGCGTGCCAGATGGGTCCCTGTTCCACTGCCTCAAAAGAATAGACATACCTGGCCAGTGAACGGAATTGATACAGCGACTATACGACAGAGGTACTGTTAAGGCCTCGTTTGGAAGTGTACATTCAACGTGTGTCAATGTGAAGAGAGGACTGAAGCAGGGATGCCCTCTCTCACCTCTACCATACACGCTGTACATGGCAGAGATAGAGCGCAAATGAATAGCATCCGGTTTAGAGTTCCCACTCCGCCGCATAGCAGATGGATGCGTGAAGGGCCGCCCACACTAGCGAGAAAACGCGCGCGGCGCGCCGATCGCGTTGAAAACGCGTTCCGCAAAATCGGTAGAGCGCGTGAAATCATGCGTTTGCTCGAATGCTTCAAGAGTGCGCGAGGCCTCCTGTGCTGTCACGTGACATTCGCCGCGATCGGCGCGCCGCGCGCGTTTTCTCGCTAGTGTGGGCGGCCCTTGACACAGTGGACATTACCGGGTCTTGCATACGCCGATGATCTCGTCCTCATGGCTGAAGACATGAACACGTTGCAGCTAGAGGCTAGCAGATATTTGCGTGGAAGCATCGTCCGTGTTGGGTCCAAACTTTAATGTTCAGAAATCGGCAGTGGTGCAGTTCTCTGGGAACGACATTGTAAATAATAAGTTACAGCTGCAGCAGGAAGACGTTACGATGACTGGGAAGTATAGGTACCTGAGAGTCACGCTAACAAAGGAGCCCGACTACTGTGACGAATGCCAAATACACCTTCGACAGGCAGGCCAGAGAGGGCAAAATATCTTACGGCGGCGCATTATGTGGAGCTGTAACAGATGTTTGGTGATCAAGGAATTGTGGAAAGCTGTTCATGTGCCTGGGCTTACGTTTGCCAATGAGATCGTCTGTGCCTCGGCTGACACACGAGCCTGGATAGAACGCAGGCAGAGGGATGTCGGTCGCCAAGCACTCGATTGCCACGGCAACGTGGCGATTGAGGCCATACAAGGAGACATCGGGTGGTCGACGTTTGAGGCACGAGAGGCATCAAGCAAGCTAACCTACCAGCGACGAGTTCTAGATATGAACAGGGATCGGTGGGCAAGGCGAGTGTTTGACTAGATCAGTGTCAACAGCGTGCAGACGCAGTGGACGAAGCGAGTCAACCAGCTCTGTAAGAAGTGTGAATTCTTCACACAGCCAGTCATGGAGGCGACTGCGAGTAAGCGGGCTAGTGAGGTGAGGCGACGGGTCAAAGAGGCAGAGACGACCCACTGGGTTAAGGAGGCAAACAAGAAATCCTCACTCCAAATCTGTAGCGCTCACAAGGACACAATTGGACCGGAGGCCTACTATGATAACAGTCTAGACAGCCGTCTTCTGTTTGAGGCCCGAGCAGGAGCGCTGCGCACAAGACTATATCGGTAGCGGATCGATCCGGCAATAGAATCAGTGCAGTGTGGGGCCTGCGGTCAGGAAGACGAAACCATCACGCACGCAGTTCTGCACTGCACCGGCCTGACACCAGAATGGGATGAGGCGCGGCGCGTGCACAACCAGGGGCCTAGCCAAAATAACACAAGCCAGGCCAGACAGACTGCGGCAGTCGCACAAGCAGCAATCGGTCCACCAGCGGCAGCGGCCCCAGTGCCACCCTTGCTATCACAGGCACTGGGCTTCCATCCATGGACAGATCACGGGAACACCACAGCTAGATGGACTGTCGACGTCGCAAAGCGACGAGTAGAAAATTGGTGGAAAAGTAAAGAAAAGCGTGGAAAGTGAAAGCCACATGGCTTGGACACGACATACGTGACCAACCGTTTCAAAGAGGATAGCCACAAACATCATCATCACCATCATCATCAGGCCTGTACATCAATGCGAGAAATCGTGTGTAGTGGCGCTTCGATACACTGGGGTATTTTTCTATATCCTGAATTTGACATCCCTGGTCCTTCGCTTGTTTTTCTCTGCACCAGATTTCTTTGGAACGCGCACGGCTGCACCAGTTCTCGTGCAAGGGGGCCAGAGGCCAGATTCTCAAAGCGAACTCAGGCGAACTTACGACGAAAAAAGTGCGTACGACATATTTGAGAGAAAATCCGTATTCTCGAAACGAAATTGTCGTAAATTTTGCGCAGGTTACGACAAAATCCTACGACAGCTCCGAAGCTGTCTTACGCACTTTTTACGATCAAATCAACATGGCCGACTGCATCGCACAGTTACTTGGTCGCGACGACCAACGGACATTTATTTTTCTACATGCTCTTCTCGCGCGTCCCGACTTCAAGCAGCAAGAAAAAAGGAAGAAGTACTTGAAACCGACCACGACGAACATCAACGCTGGATCCACAGACACCCGGGAAAAGCAACAAAGGCAACGATCCCACCGACCAAGCGAGCTCGGCAGAATAGGCCTAGCAGGCACTCCGACTGCTCCGACCTGTTCCGGCGCAGCATTGCTCCCAGGGGTTTCCCCAGGAATTTAAATCAGGGGGGTGTCTACATTTTTTTGGGGGGTTAAAGGGGGGGGGCATTGCGAATATAGAAGTCGTTGTGAATTAAGGGGGTGCCTTCGGAAAAACGAGGGGGGGGGGGTCTAGGGAAATCCCTGATTGCTCCGACGGTCCTTGGCCAAGACCGTCTGCCCACGACCGGCTGGCTTGCTGAATGGAATATGCCCGCGCGACCCTTGTGGACCCTTCCCGTATGAATAGTTTGATCGCTGAACTAGATTTCAGAGGTCAATCTCTTCCCCTCGTCATCTCGATCTCCTTGTTTTCCGAGGCAGCGGTGACGAACGCTGTCGTCGAAAAGGGACTCTCATTGATTCTATCTTCTTGTTTTGTGTGATATAGAGCTCAATAAACGCCGTATGGATTACCTTCGCAACACGGTATGTACACTTTGTTATTAGTATGCCATTCTTATTTTGACACGGCGCTACGTCACTGTCGAGCTATAACAGTTCGTGGTAGCTACGCGATGACGGTCATACCTTTCTTTGCCGAGTGTCATGTCAGTATCGAGTTGCAATCGTAAAAGATCGGTCCCGAAGCGCTTGCCAAGACGCGGTCTAACAGAGCGAATTCAGCACTTCGATCGAACGCTCGCGTCCGCTCCGAGTATGAACAGGTATTTGCGTGGCTCTTGCTGACGCTCTCGTAGTTCAAACGTATCTTTTTTAACGTCGGCTCGCTCCTGCATTTCCGAGGCCGCGAAAAACGCCGCGGCTATTGGTTTCTATCTATGTCGCTTTGCAAACGACTGGCAGGGCGCTTTTACCAACAATGACAGGTGTGTTGACTTCGTAGCAGTTAACGAAGCGTTTAAATCGTGTTAGCGTCGATATATCACTGCACGGACACGAACCCCAGTCAAGCGGTGATGGAAAAGCCACCTGTGTTTATCAGAAACCGCTTGAACACTACACACTTACACACAGACGGGACAGGACATACACAGGGCTTACTATCAACGAGTAGTTAGCTTGTGTTTGTTATTAAAAATCCACGTGCTCGCATAGGCGTGCGCAGAGGGGGCCAATTGTGCGATGGCCCACCCCAATGACTCTAGAGAGGTACAAATTAAGTAGGGTTCTATATTTGTTGTGTTAGCACAACAAAATGAGAACCTTATGTACTTCATTTGAGCCCCTCTGAGTTGTTAGCAGGGGGCCATAAAATGCTCGCCCCCCCCCCCCGTGCATGCACTGCTCCGAACTATGCCGAGCTCTCCGATTGGTTGTTCGTGTTGCCGAAGACGCCGTCGCCATAGTAACAGCATTGGAAGTCGTCGTTTCTCCGTAAAAGGTCGTAACTTTCCTTCTTTCACTTAAGAACGCGTTTGTGAATACCGTTCTCGCCTCATCTTACGATGATCGTAACTTTACGAACTTCGTAGCTAAGTTGTCGTAGGTAAGAGGTTTTTTATGTATCTGGCCTCAGTTCCCTACGCTCCGAGCTCACGTCTCCAGCGTATGTGGTCACAACAAAACGCGAAAATCGTTTTTAGCCAAATGGCGAGACACATGCACAACAAAACAACCGACGAGTTGAAAAATGTAAAATTGCCTGCGCGCCGTTATCGGAAATTTCAGAGGCTAATTATACATATTTCAATGTGATCAGAATTATATGACGGGCCGGGCTCCTTGTCGTGCATGCGTTTGGCTCTTTCTGGATTTCAGGAAGCGTGATGATGTGACAGACTTGGGTTTCAAAATTCTAGCCTGAGGAATTAAACTCCTCAAGAATCAAAACGAATCAACTATTTTTTGGATGGTCAGGTGTTTCATTTAGGTAGCTGGGTATTTATTTTGACCAAAACCACGAGACTAGAAAACACGAAAAATGACACTCAAGTTTAGATATTGAGTTTAATAAACACAAATAGACTCTTAAAAAAAAAGAAGGAGTCCAAGGGAGTCGCTGGTTCCATCACTCTCTTCGCTGCCTCCATGACTCCCTTTGACACTTCACGACTTTTTGAGAGTCAATGATTCGTGTAGATCTCTTTTGACTCTCCCACTTCTCAACGGCAGTCACAGGTCAGCAGCATTTGGTGCATAGTATTCGTTTTCTAATTTATTTTCCAGGTATTCAATGGCTAATAAATTTTGTAAATAGGTCGTTCCACAATGTAGCCACTCAACACGTCACACCCAACTAACGCTATCCAATTTTTATTTTTATTTCTAAAATTGTTACTTCAGTTTAGAGACTAGTGGGTACTAAGAGTAAAGCAGGGGAAGACTAGTAATTATTATAACATTGCATAGAAACCGCATGTCACAAAAAAAGCCACAAGATATTAGGTTAGTAATACCTTTATGAGCCGAGACACTTTCAACGGGTGGTTTTGGTTGGCCGGGTTCTGGATCACTCGTCTGCCATCGTCTCTACGCAGCCACTGCTCACGTCGTCGTCATAAATTGCTCCACACTTGCGTGCTATGCAGTAACTACCCTTTTCTTCTGATGGCTACTTATCGGATTATTCTAATAACGAAATAATTAAGATTTTGGGGGCACAGGGAGTGAGCGAAAAAGCCACCCCGACGATGTCAAGTGAACGCAGGTCGACGTATGCCGAACGCCTCGCAAGATCAATGCGTGCATTTGTTTGTAAGCTGGAGAACAGTCACTAAGACTAGTACTTCAATTTTATAAAACCACTTCGTCGCCGTTCGCTATTTTCAATGAGGCTAACGCGGTAAATGACGACCCTCGCTGTCCGAGAAGGCGTTCAGGCGCAAACATGCACCTCTTGCTACGGCGCTGTGACGAAATTGACCAAGGGAACGAGGGTGTTATAGAAGTGCAGTACTATTAGTCTAAATGGTTGTTCTAGAGGTTGCGAACTAATGCACGCAGTGAGTTGGCACGGCGTTTGCCGTACGTCGACCTGCGTTCACTTCACCTCTCAGCAAAACCGTAATTGTTCCGTTATTCGCTGTGTCTTTGCTATGACGAGAAGAACAGCTAGGGTACTTACAGCATCGCGAACATTATCGCGAGATAGTTTGGAGCAATCTACGACGACGTAAGCAATAGTGGTGTGGAGACGGTAGCAGCGAAACGAAAACCGAAAGTACCCGTTGACAGTCTCCTGCTCCAGAGATAACTTGAACCACTAGGGGCAGACTATGTTCCAGGCGTTGGAAACTTTTATGGGCAACAAAGGATGGGCGTACCGTATGGATTTGAAATAAATTTTTATCATTGATGATTTCATTATTATTCAATGCTTGAAGAGGAGGACGTAGCTTTCATCTAAGAACCAGACAAATTGTGCGTTTCCAAACTTACGGTCGCTTACTTGATGACGTCAGAACTCGCGTTTCAGAAGCGGTTCCTTTACTCCTGAGTAAATACTCACGCACCGTCCTCGATCAGATGGTGACGTCGGATCAAATCGAGTAAATACGTCATGTGATCTGTTTGACAAATAATGAGGTGGAGCGATTTATGCGCAAGCATTGAGTTTTTTTCTAGAGCACTATATAGCTCCTTTGGAGCAGAGTAGCGCAATCCAGAACGCTGTCTCTCGGCGACTAGCAGCGAACGCCCGGAGCTTCCAACTCCGGTCAGAAATACATGGGGAACGTGAGAAAATCGTTGTTTCTTCAATGTTGTGGAGATGCACCGAACGACAATAGTTGTTGACATAATAAAGGAACATTTTAGAATCATTTGCGCTGAGTTGTTTGCCAAGTAACGACGTTATTTGTTTTTAAAAATTGCACGAGCGGCATCATGCAGCAGACGACGCGGCGACGTCACAGCGTCCACGTGACCCGCTCCGGCCAACCCAAAGAGCCCATCTCCTCTGCGTGCAAAAATCGTCTGCTTCAAACACCATTGCCTTGGAAATTGCCTTCTCAAAATTTGCACACGCATCCGATATTATTAAAACTTTGATAAAGTGTTTAGTGCTTTACCAACTTCACGACAGACTAGTTTTGAAAAGTGTGAACTCGCCGTTTAGTTTTTAATTAGCCGTGTTGCGTCGATCTCCATGTATTCTCCCATAGGGCGGGCCGCCTCCTGGAACCCTGAGTACCACGTGACTCGCGCCGAGCTGCTCTGTCAGCCATGTTGTCGGCAAAACACGCGGATCAAAGGATTGCGCTACTCTGCTCCGTAGGAGCTATATAGTGCTCTATTTTTTCAACGCAGGAATTGTTTGTTTGTGCACCGCATCCAGACCGTGCACCTTCTCCTGGAAAGTATACCTGTTGAGAATTCCGTATTCTTACGTACAAGGTTGAAAATGTTCAAACGCAATAAATAAAAAAAAACGATTTCCTTTAGAAGGTGTGTAACGGCAGGACAACGCTGGTAAAGCAATAAAGGATTAGAATATTTCATGTATATGATCAATCAACTACCCCACCCCATCTCCCGCCCCTAGAAATTGCCTATAGCGGTTTGGAAGTTCTCTTTGTGATTTTTTCAATCCTATTCGGGTCAAAGCGAACGTAAGTTACACATCACTGTTGAGAAAGCCCCCTGCCGCTGTACCGCTACACCGTGCGGAAGCAATCTCTGCAGAACGTAAGCGGTGAAAATTACGATGCGTGGAACGTATACGTTTAGAGCACCTGGAAAACCTACAGCGATCGCGATGATTAGTTAAAGAAAATTTTTGATGTCTCACTGAATGCAGTAAGTTATTTTGATCTTAATATGCAGCCCAAAAAGGACAAAAAAAAGCTGGTGGAACCGTCTAAAGAGAAAAAAAAAACGTCGTCAATATAAAAAAAGAAAAATCGAAGCGGTTAATATTTTTGTGTTTTCGAGTGCTTTCTCCGTGATCAAAACATATCGCCTGCTATTTTCCGCCATCACTGCTACGTTTTCTTTGTGCCGTAGCCCAAGACAAAGTCAATCTGCATAGTATTCAGGCCGCTCAAAAATGGAGTACTGAGTACACGAGTACTGTTTACTCCGTTTACTCGCGATTTCACGTGGTATTTTCCGCGGACGTAGGAGGCATGTTACTCGGGTAAGATTTGAAACATAGCCTACGGGTATTATGCTTTACTAATAACCTCATATAGATATAAGAAATCTCGCTTGATCAAAAAACGTAGTATCCTGCAGCATACCCACGGCCCCCACGACTATCAGAAGGGTGGAGTTTTACCGCCGCCTGGTGAGAGGCGCACAGGCTACACCGGGAGCAAGAGCTCGCACA
>JAZHYW010051526.1:0-24545 GCA_037355805.1 Ixodes ricinus
CATAATGTTCAGAGTCGCTTCGGGTTATCATGCGATAATCAGTCCGCTAGTTTGCAACTCGAACGCATTTACCTTTCAGTAATCGGGCGAGACACGTCAAAATGTCGAGAGTGCCGATGGACGAACGGCAACGCACTGTTAATCTGTGCCCTGAGCGAATATTCGCAGAGGGCTATTGCAGATCTGACAGGACAGCCGCATTGTCGACAGTAAATCGAGATAATTCAGAAATACAGGGATGAAGGACTTCTTGAGGACGCGCCGCACAACAGGCGCCCTCGAGCAACCACGGTGGACGAAGATCACCAGATTGTTGCAGCTGTAGCTGTAAATCCCTTTCAATCGGCGCGGGAGGTTCAGGAAGCCCTGGCGATCGAGGCATCCGTCCAGACAGTGCGCCGAAGATTCTCCGAGGCCGGACTGGCAAGCCGCATGGCGGCCCAAAACCGCTCCTCACAGAATCAAATAAGCGAGACCGGCTTCGATTTGCCAGGGGAGCACGAGTCATGGACGCGGGAAGACTGGGCCAAGGTGGTGTTTTCCGACGAGTCGACGTTCACGACCCGGTGGGACCAACGGCTCCGCGTGTGGCGGCCAGTATGTTGCCGGTGAGAATAGCTTATTTTTTTCCCCTATCCGTATTAAAACGTGACTTTAGAAGATCAAACATTGTTTTTTCAGCTTCGAAGAGCAGTTTGTGCAGAAGGTCGCCTCCAGTGGTCGAAACGCCGTCAACGTCTGGGGCGCGGTGTCTCCCAATGGACTCGGACCGCTCTTCAGGATTGAGGGCAGCATGGCGTCAGACGACTATTGCACAATAATCGACCACGTCATGCTGCCTTACGTCCTGGATGGCCCGTTTCCAGATGGAGACTTCGTGTTCCAACACGACCAGTCCCCAGTTCACACGTCACGCCAGGTCCGGTCCCTCCTGGAGGAGCGCTGTGTCACGACGCTGCCTTGGCCCCCAAAAGGAGCCGACCTCAACATCGTCGAACACGTTTGGGGGCGGATCAAGTCAACCATGGCACGGCGTCCTCTACACCGCGCCACTTCCGACGAACTATGGGAAGAGGTCAGCCGTGAATGGGTACGACTTCGGGGCGAGCCGGACTTCGTGACCGCGCTCTATGGCTCCTTGCCTGACAGGATGAGGGCTGTGGTCGCGGGTAACGGGGAGATGACACGTTATTAATTTCCCTATTCAGTGACACTACTGTTAAAGACCCCCTCCAATGACCTCGATCCGGTTGGAAAAGCTTTACAGACACAGTTGCGACATTCTTTTTTGCCGCGGTGACCATTGCAGCAAATACTTTTGAGACATATAATTAAATTTCTAATCACACGATTGCTATCTTGTGTCCGATATTGCCCTCTGTGAATATTTTCTCATCGTCCAGATTTCTGTTCTCACCACTACGTAACTTTTGTCAAATTGTTCAAAATTTGAACACAATCAAAGTAAAGTGTCATCTACTGTATTTCAGAAGTTTTGTAAACATATGCGATAAACGACCAAAAAATAAAACATGTGACTCCATGCTGAACGTCCACACCTCTGTAAAAGCGTTTGTTTCTATTCGCGTCTCCAGACACGTGCTTTTAAACCCCCAATAAACAGCTTCATTATTTATCTGCCAAACGATCGTACAATTGATGTAGAAAGGCGCCTTAGCGCGATACCCTCATTCAACAGCTTGGCGTTTCAAACGCTTGGAGCAGTTTGCTTATTTTGAGTCAAGAGGGTTCCTCGATGTGCGTCTGTCACAGGGGTGAAGACAGCCACTGTCGTATTGAGAACTGCCCGCGCTTACCAAATTGACCTCAAAATGACGCTCGCTTCGGAGCTAAGCGCTCGCTCCGAACGAGACCGAAGCGCGTGCATTCTAGGGTTTAAAATGGCGGAGATGTCAGCACCCTAATAGAAACGTGGCGCGTGTGTATGAAAGATTTTAATTGAAGACGGGGATACAGCATTCTAAGCAACAACCAAGCACGCGCATGTGCACTCCTTGAGAAAGCGACGCAAGCACCCGCCATAGGCACGAAATTTCAAGATGGCACCAATGTGAGAAATGCAGGTAGGGGCTTCAGTTTTCCCGCCTCCAGCGTGAGTTTCGTCTTTGTTAATAATGCTTTTCGTGCGTCGCGTGCGTGCACACGCAGCCAAAGCACTCCAGATGCATGCGAGCGCGCGCTCGAGACCGGGAATACGGGAAAAAAACGCTGTGACGTTCTTACCTTGATAATGATTGTACGACACAAAAATACCGTGAATAATATTTATAGAACGAACGATAAATTACAATGTCTTTAAAACCAACAAAAACGAAAATGATTTTTTCCAGAAGTTTATGTATAATTCATGCGAGGGAATTCAGTCGCAATAGGAATATTACAAATGTTTGATCCGCAACGCGCGCCAGATTGCGCTTAAATTTTGTTGTGTAATATTGCTTTTATAGCGTCCGAGTGCAAACGGTATTGTTCACGCTGGCACTGCGCTAACTTCTTTCTTGTGCGCATTGGTGGTCCTTTGCTGTTGCAAAACGCACGCGAAGCAAATAATAGGCAGCCTTAGTTGATTGTTTTGATTCAACTGATAACAGTATGATTCATGCTTAAAGGCGTCGGCAAAGTATCGGGGATTGTTATCGGAGTCATAGTAATAATCTACTAAAACTTCTTAATAAAAAAGCTGACCCTAAAAATATTTATACAAGTCATATTTGCTGGCGCACGTTGCTAGCGAAAAATGCTCCTTGTCATTGGCAAACGGTTTCGCGGTTTCGCCAACCGTTTTTGCGCTAGCAGACGACCCGGAAGTGCAAAGTGGTGCGGCAATCGCCAGAGACAATTTGCCTCGAACGCAAGGTGCAGTTATAGTTGAAAGAGCAATCGGCAGGGGGCACTGATAGTACCGCGGGCAACGCGGAGCTGTGTTCGCACTCATTTTGATCGTGATAGTACATGAGTGGTCGTCCCGTAAAATTTATTCTTTTACAGAAAAAGCCTGTTATTTTACAGAAAAAGTATGTTAAATAGCAGAAAAATTAAAAACAGAGAACTGAGCTTCACAGAAATTTTCCTGGCAGGCCAGCTGCCAGACAATTTCTGTTTTTTTTACACAACTTTTTTTTACATTGCATATCAATATAACCTGTGTTTTCCAAATGCATGTAAAAGAATATTCAAAATACAGCAACAAGATTTTGTTCAAAATTCGCATTATTCTCAGACTCACAACTTGTTTTTCGTAAAGGTCGATCAACAAAGCTTGCCTTGCTAGAGCAGAAGGAATTAATTTTAAAGTCGTTTGAAGAAAAAAGTTTTTAATTATATACGCCTTTATCTACTGTTCTAAGGGCAATGGACCGTATCAACCACTCTACACTAATTAAAAAGCCCGAGTACTTTGGAACTCGTGGAATACGTTTAGTTCTCTTAGAGCCGTATTATAAATTTCGTCAGAAATGTCGTAATAAATGCGACACAGTTCTTCTGTTCAGACCATTAAAGCTGGAGTGCCGCAGGGTAACATATTAGGCCCTGTGTTATTTAATTTATATAAAAATCATATTGTTAGCATAAGCGATAGCCCCCCCCCCCCTTTTTTTCATCGTTTATGCCGACGGTGCCAGGTTATGCTTTTTTCGGACACCGAAATAGAAGATTTTGTTAATAAAACAAATGTTTCAATAAAGAAGCTGTACGAGTGGAGCGAAGTTAACTCGTTAGCAATAAACAGGCACAAAAATGAAGCTGTCCTTTTCTAAACCTCCGAACAGGCGTATCTCAATTCCTGCCAATATTATCCTGGGCCCCTCAATTATAGAAATTGACCCGAATATTGAAACACATGGCGTCTATTTTAATGAACAGATGTCCTGAATTACCCCGTTACTAGCGTTGTTAAAACGTTATCAACAGTGCTCGAAAAACTCTACCAATTCAAATACTAATTGCCCCGTCACATAAATATGCTTTATAAAAGGTGAATTTTCATCACCATTTGAATCATTGCAACTTAGTGTGGGTGCCACAACTATGTCGAACATCACCAGATTACACATTGAAAAAAGGCCGTTTTCATGATAGTCATATCTGTTTGATACACATACTCCCCAACTAATTAAAGAGTTACACGCAATACTTGTCTCCGACCTATATGAGTATACAGCGGCTCATGTTTACAAACAAACCGGAGCGTTCCCAGCGGCATGCCACCGGCTTCACGCGTGTGCGATGGGGTATAGGGGCAAGAACCACCACTTCCCGAGCCAACAAACCACTCGAATGTCACGTTGCCGACGCCTGTGCATGCGAGTCCCCGTGCTTTTTCTCGCTTTGGAATTCTTGATTCTACGACTTAATAGCAATGTCTTAGAACTTCATTGGCCTGAGCGAAATTAACAAAGCTCGTTACACCACAAAAATTCGCGTAATAATGTGACGTGCGGCGTTTCATTGGCGTGAACACCGCAGAATGGACGCTAAAACCATGATGAGATTCTGCTCGCTATGTTCAGTCGCGACGTCGCTCGGCTGCAAAAGCTTAAATGGTGGCTGCGATGCTCGACGTCGAAACTAAAAATCGCAAGCAGAATCAGGCGAAGTGAATCGGGTATATGAAGTCGATGATGGTCAGTGGTAACAGTGATAAATAGATCCTTGTATACTGAGTCAACAGTACACCGAGTCTACTTACCGCAAACCAACTTTAAACTTATAAGTCTTTTGATACCTGCACATACTTCTTATCGCAAATACCCGGTAAAGGTTAGGTTTACGGGACGCTGTCATTTGAACAAGCAGGCGACAATAAGCAGGCAAGTTTGAAGGAGAAGACGACCGTTCGAACGATCAGGCGGCCGTCTGAACTTGAAGATGCGCCGAACTTAGTCCGCGGGTGGTCCGGAAAGCTCGGCGGTTTCCCCGCGTTCATGTTGGAACAAAACAAATAAATCTGACAACCACAAGTATCCCCGAATTCCTTCCACCCAAGATGCATCCCTCACAAGCAATCCTGGTTCTTCGCTTGTCATCTATGACAAGCGAAGGAGTTCTACTCCGTCTTCTAACGGTTTCGTCTTCCCCTCGCTCTCGGCCAATATACCTACCCTTATTTTCGTGACGTGTACGACCCTTGCTTCTTCCTTGCCGTTTTTCGCGTCCATCAGTTGAAGAAGGGTGTCCGCCCGAAACGTCGTGTATACCTTCCCGTCCACGTTTTTTTCGAGTAGCACTACCACATATTTGCGATTTCGCGTTTAATACTCTACTGACACGACATAGATCTGCCCTTCATTTTAGTGAGCCTTTCCTGAAAAAAATTTCAAACCTCACACATATTTTCAGGATATACGACGTTCGTGAAGGGAAGCAATACAAAATGCCAACATATCGCATAAATTACGGCTCCCAAATGGTAAGGCAGAAACTTACGCTATTTGTCCCAAATAAACTTCAGAAGCATTATTTGACAAATATTGAAAGACTGGATCTTAATACAAATAAACATCTCTTTCTACATTAAAATTGTGCATGCTTTGTAAGATTGAGCGTTCTGAATATTATATTCTGTGGTAAAAGGTAGATTACATTTACAGTGGCTTTCATGCATCTACTGCATTTTGTATTGGTAATATTTACTAGCCTTCTAACTGTAATATAGTAGCACTTGGTAACTAGTATCAGTACATTTGCATGTGCCCGTTATACACACACACACACACACACACATATATATATATATATATCAGAGATCCGTACGCGAATTGATATAAGGAGTTATAGTATGTATTACGACAGTTTCGCCGGAGGCTCGGCTTCGTCAGGAGATGGTCACATGTATGACCATCTCCTGACAAGCAGCCTCGCGAAACTATCCTATACTATACCTAGCATGAACTCTGCAAGTACGGATCTCTGACTTATTACATTTTCCGGTCCATTGTTCTCAAACTACTCTGCCTCATATATATATATATATAAACCGACACGCGGGCTTGACTTCACGGAGCTGCGGCGGGGCTGCGATCGCGCCGGAGCCGGGTGGTGTCGGCAGAAGGGCGCACGTTTTGCATGGGCGTCAGAGCATTTCATGCATGCCGCGAAGCTGTGTAGCCGTTAATTGCACCGAAAGGTACAGCAAAAGTAGCGGAGTGAGTTTCCACAAGTTCCCGGCGGACTCTAGAAAGCGCATAAGGTGAATAATATCCGTGGATCAAAATTAATGGTCGCTTCGCGAGGACGACTGTTTGTGCGGCAAGCAGTTTCTTGAAGGCAAGTTTGGCTTCCATTTCAATCTCCGTCCCGAGGCTTGCTTACGTGCAGGGAAACCGTCGTCTGATCAAGACCACCAAGATTTTGTTTCCACGGTGTTCGCGCCCAAAGCACTGGGTAAGCGCTTGTCGGTGGCTCGCTACGCCCGCGCTATCAGGCGGAAGAAGATCGGCGACAGAACGTCAGTGTTGTAGGAATTACCGCAAAAAAGTAAATGAAATACGCTACTCGTTACTTGCAAATAAAAGAAACGCGTTACTGACCTACGTTACCTCAAAATAAAAAGAACGCGTTACTGTTACCGATAAGAAGTAACGCACGTTACTTTTGCGCGTTACTTTCTAAATTATGATTTAATTCGTTTTACTGTTTTGACGGTACAGTTATGCATAAAATCATATTTCAAGAAACATTATGTTCATGCAGAAACTGAACATAATTACTTTATCTTTTTTTACGGTTTCACCTAAATACTCAGGAGAAAAAATGCAAAGAAAAATGCAGAAAACTTAGAAATTCACATGGCTTGACGCCTAAAAACACGGAAAAACTTGAAGTGTAATTCCTTTAAGACTTGGGAAGAAGAAGCAACAAGTGACGTAACTACGTTACCCGTGACTTGAAATAATCACGTAAAGACGTTTCCCGTTACTGTGTCGAAAAGTAACGAGTACGTTACTACGTTACTGAAAAAGTAACGCGTTACCGGTAACGCCGTTACTTGTAACGCTGTTACCGCCAAGACTGCAGAACGGACAAAGCGTTACCGTTTGTCATGCCTTGTGGTCATAAGGGTTAGAAAAATATCATACCTTGACTTGAAAACGCTGTGTGTATTTAATTAATTAATAAATACACTTCAGCAGACCCAAAATCTGCTGATCCCGCCGGCAGTGCGGAAAACGGCTCGAAGTAATCGTAGGCCTCGAGAGACTTGAACGCTTGCAGCATGTCGGCCGTCAACTGGGTTGGCGAAAAAACTAAATAAACGACGACGTGAGCCGTCGACGTCGGTGGCAGCAACTTCGCGTCGGAACTGCAGCAGGCCTTGTTTACGGCGTACGGATCGTCGAAGGCAACGCCGTCCACGCACAGTTTGTCTCGATACCGCTGCCGTTCAGGCTCAGGTAGCGAGCTCAAATAGTCGGGCATAACGTGCGACATACGTTGGCAGAAAATACGACGCACAAATGAGTTAGAAGCGTCTCTACAACGTCAACGACGAGCGCACGCCATAGAACGCAATGACGAAAACATGGAGAGCCTGGCCGCTTTAGCCCACATAGCTGCTGCGCATGCGCGGCCTTCCAGCCGTGTTGTTAAACAGAGCCGCGCCGCGTGTCGGTCTATATATATGCATATTTATTTATTTATTTATTTACATTCATAACGGGCCTTTTTAATCAATGTACGTGGTCTCCAAAGTAAAAATAATTGAAAACATGCAGATGAAAGAACCGTACTTGATCCAATGAATCAAAGTTTTACGAAACCGCCGAACGTCAAAATAAACGGCAGAGCCAGCATTTTAACTCGGGGCCTCCCACTGTCCGGGCGGGTGTAGTGGTTAGCACACCCGTCCTGACAGTGGGAGGCCTCGAGTTAAAATCCCTTGCTCCGCCGTGTATTTTGACATTCGGCGAGTTTATTTTATATGTATATATATATATATATATATATATATATATATATATATATATATATATATATATATATATATATATATATATATATATATATATATATATACAGGGTGTTTTTTTAAGTTTAACATAATTTTTAATAACAAACCATGAAAGCTAGGTTAATGCGGTCTGCGCAGGTGAGTTATACGGCCAGGGGGACATAATATAGGAGGCTAATCGTAACGATCAGTCGGCTAATTAGTTAAAATTCGTTAATGAACTTTTTAATTAATAAAAATAGACATATAGTTCCAATTAGAAACTTGCTCAGCGTCATCGAAAACCACTAAATCAGTAATTTTTATAACGACTTTGAACGCGTGAGAAGCGTAGTAGTGCACTAAAGTTACCGCTCGTGGAGCAGGTACAAGGCTGGGGCTAGATAAGAGACGGAAAAATTGCGCGGGCGCCTTATCTCAACCGCTAGCTTTGTACGTGCTCCATGAGCGCTAAATTTAGTGCACTACTACGCTTCTCATGCGTTCAAAGTCGTTATGAAAATTACTGATTTAGTGGTTTTCGATGACGCTGAGCAAGTTTCTAATTGGAACTATATGTCCATTTTCATTAATTAAAAAGTTCATTAACGAATTTTAACTAATTAGCCGACTGATCGTTACGATTAGCCTCCTATATTATGTCCCCCTGGCCGTATAACTCACCTGCGCAGACCGCATTAATCTAGCTTTCATGGTTTTTAAAAAAAATTCTGTTAAGATTTAAAGAAAACACCCTATATATATATATATATATATATATATATATATATATATATATATATATATATATATATATATATATATATATATATATACGTTTACTCTTTTATACAGTTTTCGTCGCCCTACGCCAGTCTTTTGAATATATATAGGTCGAAGATGCGTACTTTCGGAGTTACCAATACGATGTACGCATCTTTGACTTATCAACTTTTCCCGGTCCATTGTTTTATGTCTACCCTAATTCACCATATATATATATATATATATATATCGAGAGAGAGAGAGAGAATGAAGAGAGAGAGATTTCAAGAATATTTCACAGTTTGATAATTCCAATGCGCGATGAAAGCTTAGCAGTAAAACGTCTCCGAAGACCGCGTTTTCCGTCTTATCGATTTCTATTTTATAATCATCTCCGCCACATTGCCTTTGTAGAACAATTATCATTTCCTTCTTAAGTCATGTCTTATGGGATTTTATGAGCAGCTTACCTGATCAACAGGTAGACGTATACATACCTGTAATACTTCGTCTCGCAGGCCAGTGTTCGGTGATCACAAAAGCACACAGGTGCCGATGTAGCTCTGTGATCATATTTAAAAACAAAAAGTCCTGCAAAACGTGTTTTTATTTCCTTTAAGTCAAAGTTTAACCAGTACCTACCACCCTTTTACACGCAATCTCCAAGTACACACACCCGATTTATTGCCGTGTGACCAAATTTATGAGTTAGAGAACATGTAGCGTGGTGGCAGTTCTAGACAGCTGAATGCTGACTCCCCTAACGGATGTTTAACTTTCACCTCCCTTCTCATCTTAGGGGTGAATGCTATTTGACGAAAACCGTCAGCTACATCTCCTGTAAAACTTTTACGGCTCATATATATTACTGTTGTAGCGTCTCAGGTGTTCTAGATTTGACTCGGAAGTTAAGATGGTCTAAAACGGTTGGTGAGAACACTAACATTTTATTAATTAAGATATGGCCGAATTTAGATTAACGATGAAGACGCAGTGTCGGCGTCTGTCCAGGCTGCTGGTCCCATGTCGTCTCGCTGCTCGCTCGGTCTCGTCTCTCTCTCTGTCCCGACTCCTTTTTAAACATTCGTGCTGAGGGTTACCTCGTGATGGCGTGAACTGGTGCAATCGCGAGGCAATACGTCAGCCGGATGAGACAGCAGTATTGGCAGTGCTATGGTGGTGATTGCCAAGATGTTATCTAATGTGGTGCAATGGATGTTGCGCGGACTTAAGTAAGCGTGCGGCAACATCCGTCGACGACGCAGCACTTGAGCCGGCTAAGGTAATCTGACGCTCTTCCGGGGCCGCTCGATCGAGCGGAGAAAAGTTGTCTCGCGAGCCGCTGGGTCGGTGCGTGCGTACGCGACCACACTGTGAATGTTATCGACACACGATACATATAGCTCAGCTGAGTAATATTTGCCAAATCATCTTACGAAATGCTCCTGACCACAGAATTAATCGGGGCTTATAGTTTAAAGTAGTGTTATTATATTTCCCTGCTATTCACTACATTGTACTGCAGTTGGGCATTTTGGAAATATATATATATTCTTAACGTATAGTTTGCACCGTATTAATAACGTAATCATCACTCACTAGGGTCGGCGACGATTACAATACATCTGCAAAAATGTATCGCGATACATATCAGAAATACATTTAAAAAAAATATATTTGAAAATACAAATATAGGAATACATGTTTCTAGTGCATGAATACGTATTCTGAAATTCAGTAGTTACGTGGTTTGCACCGCTTGCTGTTCTTCTCAGGCCTCTTTAGGTACTTCTCATTCGCATAAGCGCTGGCTGGGTGCACCCAAAAATGTATACCGGGAAAGTGAAATTCATGGTCTAAATTACTTAAAATAAATATACAAGATAATTATTGAAATAAAACAAAAACGCCTACTTCCTGTAAGATGAAGTTTGCAGCAAAATCAACTAGCTCTAAATCTGTTTTATGTCCTCACAGAGCACATGGGCACGTCGCGTTAAATCCTGGTCCTCTTTCAAAGGCGATATATGTCGTTTGCAAGGAGCATCTGGTTTACGTCTAAATTAGAGCTACGCTGCCACCGTGCTTTATGGCCATATGTAACTTATGTTTTGTACTTTTTGGTTTGTACCAGCCGCGCGGTGGACGGCTGGATGTGCCGTTTGGAGGTTCGGAAGTGAGGTTCGGCGGGGGTTTGTGGTGTTCGCGCTCGTTTCGTCTGGGACGCGCCTAACGATCAGTCCTTGTAAATTCGAGAATGGCTTCAAATTCTGTATCTAAAAAACTTTTTTGTTTCAAGTTAAAAAAAAATTTGCTTTACTTGCGTGGACTTGTGTGTGTGTGTTTATAGCTTCGTTCCTTGCATGTGCGCGGCCGTGGCTCGCGAACCTTTCGCCGACCCGAGCCTTTCGCCGAATTAGGTCATATGGGGATTTCAAGAAGGAAAACCCAGAAGTGGAGTGAGTGCGATATATGACGAATGTTTGGGTATGCAGAGAAGAAGAAAGTGACGCCGTTGGCCAATAATTTGGATATGGAACACGAGGTGTTGAGGGAGGGAGAAAACTAGAGAGGAGAATTTGAGTCGGCGAGTGCCCCCAGACGATAATAGTAATCATAATATGGTTAATAGTATTAATAATAATATTTATTTGCAAGACAATCATGTGATCCTGGGTCGCGTGCAAGGCTGTGCAGAAAGGTTACAATCTGCACGCGAGAGCGCCTGCCAGCCCACCGCCAAGGATCTGGAAGGGATAGGAAGAAGCACCCAGAGAATCACTAGAGAGTGTCGGCCTAGAAAGGTGGGAAGGGGCATATAGTTTGCGATTGTATCGCGATACCAAGAATAAAAAGGAAAATGTATTCTAGTAAAGAAATATAAATACCTTTTTTTAATGTATAGATACAGGATTATAAACAGAGACATATATCTTTTAATATTAGAGCGATACATTTCTGTCTCAATACTGCCAAACAATGTTCGAGTTCAAACACCTTGCTTATTAAGCTATGAGCATTATCATTGCGCTGGTCGAACGAGCGAAATCGCCCGCTCTCGCTAGCTGGCTTCTGAAAACGGCGGTAAGAATTAAATGTCTTTCCCCGTGCCAGCCCGTTTCGCCGGATCTCCTTCGCGATATTTAGATCAAAACTATTTAGAGAAGCGACAAGCACAAGCAAGCCGCATCGATTCGCCAGAGCTATAGGACCGTGTGATGGCCCCTCGCTTGTCCAACTCATACGGAAAGCTAGTATTAGAACGCTTTCGGAAAAGATTTGCCAAACGTCGATCACTCTGAATGTCTAATCCAAACACGCGGCAGCTCTACGCGCAAATAAGTATCATCTCCGTTCCAAAGTTGGTCTCGGCGAAGAGGTGCAACTGCCTCGAGAGCCTCGAGGAGGAGGGGGATAGGCGCGAGCGTCCTAATCCGGGCCGTCGCTCGTCATTTCCACTTTGCAACTCCGGTCGAAACGATAAGTTTTGGTTAAGCCGCCACGTCTCTACCGGTTAGTCGCTCTCCGCGCTAAAGCGGAGGCGACGGCAGTTGGCGGATTAGCCGAGTGGTTGCGGCTGCGAGCAGCGCCGAACGCCATTTTTTGCGCCGGCACTTTGTACCAGTAACGTTGGTACCAGCTGAAGATAAGAATATACCGGCCCTGTTGAGGAAACTTTGAGTGATGCGATTGCGCTTGAAGCGCATTTTTGAAAGAAGAACATATACGCCGACGAATATATTGTGGAGGCCGTATGTAGTCGTGATTGCGGTGTAGAGGATGGTTTGTTTATTGGTGACATTAATTGTTTGATTATTGATCGTTTTCGATAGAATAATGCGCTTTTCCCTGTATAATTAACATATATTTTTAACGGTTTTAAACTCCCTTTGTTGTAGTACGCCATTTTCAAGACAAAATCTACAGTTATAAACGGCGGGAAGTTTAGACGCATTAGAACACCAAAGTAAGACATTTAGCCCCTTTGCTGAATATAAAACAAAAAGCTTTTTGACTACAAAATATTTTACTTTTTCAAAAAATAGATGACGAGGGCCATAATAAAGTTAGTATTTTATTAGTAAAGTCACTCAACACTTTTGAACATCGCTAACTTGAAAGTTTTCCAACATAAGGACTGCTTCATTCCGCCACACCATATCAACGTTTTATTATTTGTCGTGCAATTAACGAAGCCTAGGTTAGCATCTTTTTGTCCTGATTGACACTCATATAAACAAAAGTTCACCTAATGCCCAATACATCTTGGGGCTGTTTGTCCCGAGGTGTTTTGGTTCAATAACAACAGAAAAAATTATCTAAAGTCGTTTTGATCCTTTACATTATTTATATAAGTTCTGATGCAGGAAATGTGTCTCTTTTCAAAAGGGTGATTGTAGTTAGTTCAGAAAAGTTAAGCTAAATAGAGCACCCCAAAAACATTGCAAATGGTTACCAAACATAACATAAAAGTTTTGTTGATGGACACGTCTTCTTAAGAATCAAGCTAAACCTTAAGAGGCAAGACAGATTTCCTTACCGCCTGAGTACAGCTATCTCAAGAATAACATTCGGGTTTCATAAAACACCAGTAAAACTCCAGCAAACTACAAGCTTCGTCATCAGCTATTTTGAAGCATCGTAAAAGCTGGTCTTCGTGGTCCCATGTCAAAATCTTGTATCACAATCTATTGCGGCAGAATAGCTACTTCGGGTATTTCGCTTTCATTCAACCGCCATATAAAAGTCCGCTTTGTGCTGAACTTCTTCAATTACTTTCCACTTGCTTAGCGAACTAACCACATTTATTACGTGAAAGTCCTTTGCTGATTGCGCATTCTACAGATAACGGTGGGTACATTTTTGAGGACTATGCGGTTGACATGCGTGCTCACACTGAATCTTTAAATAATTGAAGTTATGCGTATCAAGGTTGGCGCAGTCTGCACGGGTAATTCTAAGAAAGCAATCGATTACAAATACAATTACATTTGGGTCAAATGTATTAAGTTAGGTTACTTGATAGCTTGCGTGGAAAAGCAATTAACCGTCCTTGAAAAAGTAACCTTTACTTTTCCAACTACTTAAGACGCATCATGTCATTTTGACCTGCAACGTCAAGAAACGAAGCTGTCAGTTCGAAATGTTTCTGTCTATTCGCAAAGGGCCGTTTGCGCTGTCTTTTGGTTGGAATTAATCATTTCAAAGTAATTATCTTCTCAGTGAGCCTTTTCAATAAATGGCCGGCGCCATTTATCGGCAAGTTAAGAATCTTATGTTGCGTTACCTTCAAAAAATCTCACTAGGTATTAAGCGCCTGCATCGCGGTTGAAAACAAAGTAGGAACACAAATGCGGAGAGTTGCAAGTAAAACTCTGGTGTGCCTTCTGCTCGATACCATAGACAGTTTTCAAAACCTGCCCGCCCTTCAAGTAGCTGCTGCGAAGCCGCCATATTTTGGACATTCACATTGAACACCCATTGAACACGAGAGGTGCGTCAGCGTTCGGAGTGCGCTCGGGTGCAATCCTATTCGACACGAGTGCTGTGTCAACGGTCGGCGCCGACTCGGATCCAATCACACGCTTCGCGCCGGGAGCGATGCCCAAAATATGGCTGCCGCCAGTGTTGCTTGATGTACTTTTCGAAAGGGAATATAGACCCCTTTCGAAAGTTACGTGCCGAATATTACAAAATAGCAACCACTGTACAATCGCGGAACAACTGGCATCGTAGAACGTGCAAGTCATTTTATAAGAGAGCGAACGACGGAGTGCGATCTACGATATGAGCCGACGAGCAAATCAAACAGCGTCCAAGTGCAACGTCACGCGCTCATGACCTTTCTTTGTGGGTGTGTTTTTTTGTTTTGTTTTCAGTGTGCAGGACGTTGCGGTTTTATTCCGCCATTGTGCAGGGATTTTACAGCTGCCAACAGATGGCAGTCTTTCGAAAACAGTTTAATACTGACTGCGATGTCCTCTAGTAAGCGTCAACAAAATAATGTCGACAGATGCGACTGCAACCACTACACGTGCGCGTGGTTAACCCCGTAAAAGACCAATCCTCGTGGAACCGCTTATCTGGCATGGCAGGGCATGGCACGGGCAAATCACTCCTTGCTTTGACATTACTATCTGGTCTTGGTTATCTCGAGCGCACCTGCGTGCAGTGGTGCTTTGAGCCGGATATTGAATTTTTAAGAGGGGACGGGTGGCCTGTTTAAACTGGCGATGAGGACGTACAAGCTACGTTAACTGCAAAACTTAGCACTGAGAGGCTTTCGTAGGAACTCAGAGAACTATAGGATTTTCAGCCCCAGCTCGAAACCGAACAAACCGTTATGTAATATGTTCAGACAAAAAGTCGGCCTTCTTTCGTACACGGCTCGATGACAATTTATTCGTCGCTCTTCAAAGCATTTAGAAGTTGATAAAGTGGACTTATCGCAGCATTTTTAGCTCCAAATGAGATGAAGTCAGAAAACCGAAAATCGTGTGGGAAGTGGGGTTGAGAAAACCCTTACGGTTACAAACTTCTAAATGTAGTCAGGCAACTCTCGTGTTTACAACCTAATGACGGTAAACAAATGATCAGAAAAGTACTGCAAAAAGTTATTGATTACAAGTAATTTTCATTACTTTTTATGAGTACCGTACTAATAAGGCTAGCTGCAATGCTATTACCAAAAATACTCTGCAAATGTTGGTATTTTTACGTTTCAAATGAGAGCCTATGTATCGTGTTAGGGCGTCCCCTTCACCTGACCCTGTCTAGTAGAATAAAAGTGTATTTACAGGTCTCTATAAAATTTTGCTGTGTCCCGCTTAAAGAATTTGTTAAACAAAATGGTTTTCATTTCTAGGAATCTATAGCTGGGAATATACTGAGGCGAATGCAGACAAACACACTCTTCTATAACACATGTTTTCTGCCTTCGACCGCTTTCTATACCTGGAGGTCCTGCTTACCAAGCTATTTTTTATTTATGTCAATAACGGAAAATTCTAATTTTTATGAAATAATATTTTCCTGCTGATTAAATCTTATAGTATAAGATAGTTCTACAAGCCGGAACGGGATTTCTCCTGAAATTGTATCTTCCATACCGAAAGCTTACAATATCAGGAGCACTTATAAAGTGTGTGAAAAGGGGAGATTAAGAAGTATTAACGACGAACCTTCAAGCTACTTATTGCAGTGGAACATTGACCACCACAAACGGATTGCTCGCATAAGTAAACTCAGTCACTAAGCTTCTTAGATTTAATGCAAACTCTTACTCGCTGCTGTCCAGGCGAGATAAGGTATAACTGACTTCGGATTACGGCTAAGGTGAACGTTGTTCAAGATGACTTGACTCAGCGAAAGGGGCCCAGTGTTGAGCATAACGCTTCGTTGACGAAACGATGCGCTTTCATTTCCGGCGTACAAATTAGAACGCAGAAGTGGCCTCGCTTGGGATGACGAAAGGCCCGCTAACAGGGCTACAAAGCTGTAATTGGGTTGCGCGATCGCCGCGGGGATTCGGTGCTGTTGTAGTAGTTCCGAAAGGCTCGGGCCTGTCGCGTTAATTAGTTTGAGCGAGCTGCGAATTTGCGAAAGGAAAAACCTCGCCATAAAAAGAAAAAGAAAACAAAACTTGTTTGGTACATGACGTTCATAGTCCGGTGCGGACTACTGCGTGCAACGGCGGAAGTAGCTGCGTGTTATCTAAGCTTGGGAGTTGATTTATCAGATAAACAACTAAATACGACAATAAATATGAAAAATAAAAAATTGACGTTTTAGAGTGAACACTTTCTAACAACTTCAGGACAACTTAATTTTGAATTCACGTTCCTTAAACAAAATTCTTAATCTTTTGTTTGTGTGTTTTTCCTTTCTGTTTCTCATTACAATTATATTTTTTTCTTACAGTTCTCGCGCAAGCCTTGTAGTTCTAGCAAATAGCTCAGTGCCTCCTAAGGACAAATGCCATGAACACACATAACGTGCTGTTCAGTAACAGGAGCCCAGTATTATTCTGTGTTTCGGTTTTCTTTGAAAGGGTGAAATGTTAACCTTTTGGGATCATACAGCATGTCTGATGTATTTGTAGGACTACTCCGTTTATACAAATTGCTATAGGGTCGTGCGTCAGTTGTACTCGACAATTTATTATTTGCTATAAAAAACACGATGCAGAAATTAAATAAAAATGTTCGAACTGATTACAGAGAAAAATTAAGCGAACAAGGGACAAAAGCGCCGGATTTCCTGCGCCCTCGAAGTCTGCACTTCACTAGGCTCTTCCGGTTCGGCTCCCATTTTCTAGCATACATCAGCGTTGAAACCGCACTTGCTGCCTACATGGCTGGTGCCGATGATAACCTAGTGGTCAGCGTGAATGAAATCATCCTAGCCTGCTAGTTGATCTTGTGACGTCGACGCACTCTGAAGGCAAGGAGACGCAGGTGCTGGTTCCGGCCGCGCTGGCGCTACCGGATCACTGAGTGACAGGCTTTGGTGCCGCGGATGCGCCAGAGATAAAGGCTACTTTCGATAATGAGTTACAGAATTGGTTGCGATAACTGTCCACCCCTTATACTATCGGACAATTTCGAAGCACGCTCCGGTGGGAAAAGGCATTGGGGAAATAGGGACCGCAGACGAAACCACGCTACGCTCCTTTGCGATGTGAAAGACACGACCAGGCGGCTTGCGCGTTGCCATGACGTCGGAACGTCACAACCTGGCGAACCTTCCATTGGCTCCTTTCTTCTGCGGCAAGAAACGGAGAGGCCTCAGCACCGCGCGCGGGCCGATTCCTCGAAGGGCGCTGGTCGGCAGCCGCTGAGGGGCAACAACTGGTTTTGGACGGATGCCCGCGGCTGCCGACGGCACAAAGGCAAGCCTCTGCAACGCTGGTGCGTGGCCGGGTTTTTAAAATACTCGCTACTGACAGCGGGCCCTCAAAAACAAGCAAATAGAACAGACAACCGGAAGTAACATAGTCCGCCCGGAAGTTCCGCCATAATTTGCTTTTATTTACGTCTGCACAGGATGTACAAACTTTCTTTCAACCAGAGCTCTAGTGGCAAACAATAGAAACGTGGTATAGACTTTTATCACCACGTCTCCGAAAACTTTCTGTCACCATATCTTTTGTAGAACTTCTACTGACTAGTAGTACGGAGAAGCGAAATTACACACCCAGTTGGATGCGTCTCCTTCGCTGAGGCTGCTTTTTTCTTGAATGTGTGAAATCAATTATCGCCCTCTTTGCAATGCTTTATAGTTGTAGATGCAGTTCACCAACACTTATAAACGAAGCGAATCAGTGTGGCTGCAGAGAACAGTGGATAGTGAAAGTAGTAGTGCCTGCAAGGAACCGAACGGCGAAAGAGCAGAACTAGAACGCTGGGGCGAACAACTGACCCCGCTCTGCCACACGGAGCCCTTTGCACCGCGGGCTTGACATGCGGCGGTAGGTTCGGTGTGTGGAACATTGTAACCAATCAGCAAGACGGTTCTGACCGCCGGAACATCACATTAGAGCATTATCGAAATATAGACGCGGCCAGAATCGAACCTGGCCTTTGCAGAGGCACGTGAGATACATACTACGGGCGCGCTGCTTACTGGTTAATATGCCTGCGGAATCATATAGCAGTAGAGCAGAAAACACTACTGAATTATCAGTGTTATGAGTGCTCCGTGGCGTGCGCATTTGTAGCTGTTCGCGTATGTTCACATGGCGAATGCATGTAGAAACAAAAATTAAAATCAAAATTCGTTGTTTTTCTTGATTTGGAGCGGGAAAACGTAATAAATGTATCGAGACAAGCCAAAAATTAATTTCATATTTTTTTTGCGTAAAACTGATTTATTGTCGTTAGAAAGGTGATAGAAATGTTAAAGTTTCTATCGGTTTTTATACGATTTCTACATACTTTTTATTTTATCTTTATGCACTAAGTTCTATTAATGTCACAAAAAAGTGGTCGAAAAACTATCTGTAGACACTGGATCGAAAAGTAGATGCATTTTTCTTAGAATACCGCCTCTATCACCTATTTTCTATCGACATTTTGTAGAAAGTTGTTAAATATTTTTGTAAGGGCGTCCATGCCCGCCATTCTAAACCGGCCGGAATGCATGGGACATTTATATTCCAATATGAGGCTAACTCTATAGTTTCACTGGCGAAGAGACATGAGCGGCGTTGACACTACCATAATGGCTATCAATTAAAGTTCAAAATATAAGATCATAATTGAACGAAATCCACCAAATTTATCCTGATCAGATTACATGGTCATGTACGGTTGATGGCGTCACTGCAATGTGGCTTTTCTGTCGGTCGCTGTTTTATTGAGCGTTTTTATATCGGATCGTTATCACTAGTTCAACCTGGTTGAGAATTGCGCGTTAAAATCATCGTATGCAGTTTTTTGTTTGGTACCCAGTTTTCATTGGCATTGGATCAATCCTCTCATCTTGATATCTAGAACATATTTTAAAGGTTTAGTGAGGTAAGAATCGACAGCGATGATCAGCTCTGTAGGTGAAACCTAAAGGCTACTTTACTATAACATTTGCCGAATGCTGACAACTTGACAATCATGATATGTTTGAAAATGAAGTAACATCTTTCTCAAAGCTATCAAGATACAACACCGCCTTGTATTTCTTTAAACACTTAGTTCACTTCAATAACCTTCGCCCGTTAGCAGATCGCCCTTAAGATATCATCAAATGCTTAAAAAAACGGGTGCGAAACATTAAAATCAATACTATTAACTACTAACCACAAAAGGAAAATTGATAACAGTCTCAAGCGTCTAAACCGTTCACTGATTTCAATTTATAATTTTAATAAATATATTCAAGAACGCCTTTCGCAGTAAAACAACGCCTTTCAAGATTTGAATGTAGCATTAAACCAAGAAAAACTTTCAAGAGGAGGCAGGTGTGTGGTAATGGGTTAAACATGGCGCTGATATTTAAAAAGCGCTGCTTCGTCTTGTTGACGAAAGCTTCGTTTCGTCGTTTTACAGGAAACAAAAACTCAACTGCATTTCAGGTACTTTCTAAAGCAAATTGAAAACAAACGATCGCATTTTTATTTGTATTAAAATTTTATTGTTTTACATTTCCGCCACAAAGAAGAGTGTGACCATAATTAGTGCAACGTAGTGATTGGAACCTCAGGAATCATTCTCACCCAGGACTACGGGCTGAGCTGATGTTGTAAGCATTGTGCTTCACATCCTCAGTGTGTACCGGGACATACTGAAAGTTAGGTTCAGAACATAATTTTGTTTCAACATTAACTGACCTGCAGCTTTAGAGCTAACACTGGCCAAGCCCGTCGTGTTTCACTGCTACTCATGGAATTTCTTTGTGTGTGTGTGTTATTCGAGGCTATACCGATTTTAGTTATAATTTGATGCCCTAACTGCGTCGGTGGCTCCGAAGCAAAGCGCCGGCCTTCGAATCCCCAGGTGGCGAGTTCGAATCCCGGCCGAGGTGCCTGCAATCTGACGGAGGCTTCTTACGGAGAAGGCGCTGTGTAACCGACCTTTCGGTTGGACGTCAAAAGATCCCCAGGCGGTGCAAATTGATCCGTAGTCCTTCGCTGGGGCCTGCCAGGTGCCCGTCGTTGGTTTGAAACGTAAAACCTTTAAATTTGACTTCGATCATTAATGCCCTTATGACAAAACCATATTTGTTCCAAATCTTTGCATTTCATTATTAGTCATCAAAACAGCACTAAAGTGGAATATGTCCATCGTGCTTGGCGCAGCGGTTCTTCTATCGAAAATAAAAATTAAAGCACGATCGAATGTTGTTTTGTGTCGTTCGGGGTATTCAACCGAAGCTTCACCTTGTAAAGCAATATCTTGAAAGCTACACACCCTGCGTGGGAAACATTACATTGGTTTACTACCAATAACTTTCTAATCGCTAAGCTGGTTTCGCAGATGAACTATGGGCAGTAATCAATGAGCGATGAATTTAACCTCCAAACCTGTCAACTCCGGAGACATAATGATTATTTGTTTCGAAACTAGACATAGAGGTCCGTAAGCGTAAACGGGGAACACGTTAAGAACATTGTCATTACAATTCCGTGCTTATGAAGGCTCATAGCTGAACACACAGGTTATACAAATATTGTGACAGGCATCGCTACAAGCATCTGTATACGCTTTTGCGGTCCTCTAGAGCCCGGAGTTTATCTGTGTGAGTACTAAAGTTCAAAAACCAACAAGGGCCACATGTGAAACATTTCGTCTAAGTAAACTGCTAGGCAAGACAAGACTAGTTCAAATATAGCATTCCATCTTTGGGGATGAAAAACAAGTTTGTGATTATTGTAGAAGTTCGGAGAAACGTCCTTTTGTTGATAGACTGGACAGTATGCATGGCTGATATCACACATGCGAAACACAGACGGACGGAAAAGATTAGGAACGGAAACTTAACATCAATATGACTGCGTGGACAGAAAGAGAAATCATAAAAATACTTGACTGTGTTTTTTCTCACACTATTACTGAGGTTCACAAGCGTCGTCTGTATTTTCATAAAACATATGTTTTTGTTCAAACATTATGGTACAATTTAATGTCCTCTTCTCCGCCTTTGCAGACATAGTAATTACATCCGATCCACAGGCGACGTTCTACCCTTGTTTACACCTTCCTCGCACCCAGTCTTTATTTGGCGCTGTCGGGTCACAGTCTCATAGCTAATGAAAAATAAGCGACTTTAAAGAACGTTTTGTTGTACAACGAATTGATTCTGATTGCTACCCAAACGAAAATATCCTGGAAACCATATCTGACCTGAGCTTAGCTCTTGAATGGTTTCGAACTTTGCACTGTGCAGGAACTTCAGCGACCCGTTGCTCGAACGAATTGTGAAGTGAGATGGAAGATTTTCTTTTCACGATAACATAATCGGTACTAGCAGTGGTTATCGGCAAAGTTTTTTTTGTTTGTTTTTCCAATGCCCAAAGTTTACCGTGAGTAAGGATGTGGTTTTGACGGGTGGTCAACTGCAGGAATTATCCAGCTCTTGTTTTTACAGATAAACAAAACTATGACTGCAAACAATTAGTGCAAAACATTAATGAAATTCACTCCTAATAAACACAAATGAAGCCGGCATTGGTCAACCAAAAGTTTCGATACTCCTGTACCTTAATGAGCACCGTTGAGGGCCCCAAAAATAATCATTGTTTCAAAGATAAATTATCGTAGGTTTCAAACTTTGGCTCGTCTTCTAATCTACTTACATTGCTTTACTTTTCGAAAATATCTGTATTTCGTTTTGTGAAGAAATGTCGTGCAACAACCAACATTCAGGGCCAAGAACGCATTTCAGGATTCTATAAACTCAGGGAACTGCGATTTTTATTGAAATGGAATTTGCAAACTTTCATTAACTTGGTGAAGTAAAGTATTTTTACCTCAACCAATTTTGAGTAAATATAGTATCCCAAGCAGACCAAAAGTTCGGCTGTAAAATGAGCCCAAAAAATCCGCGCATGCACATACAAAAGTTCAAGGCGACTTCTCTTCCTGTAAATATTTAAAGCAAAAAAGAACCCTGCTAAGATCAACGTTGGGTGCGTTCTTAGATGACCGAGCTAGAGACGGTTATTTTTTCTGGCGCTATCTTCTGATATTCGCAGCGAGGAGACAACAGGTTTCGTCGTAAGCTCGCTGCGCCTACCGGAAGATGGCGCCACAAGGAATTAGGGGCGCTCACTCGGTCTTCTGCGAACGCACCCAAGGTTCACTCTTGCAGTTTTTTTTGCTGTCATTTTTTTACAGGACGAAAACAACGCCTTAAAATTTTACGCGATAAGGCTGGCGTGCTCAGTGAAAATTCAGTGAAAGTTTGAGCTTTCTATGAGCAGGTGTCAATTTTTCTGGCTCGTTTAGGCAGTGCGAGAACCGCTTGGAATATCCGTTGTATTCTTGTATCAGCAAATTTTAAAACGTGGAAGTTTTTTTTAATTTTTAGTACCGCTGAAATATGGGACCGACAGGTCAAGTGAAAAATGGGCACCGATGCCATGAACCATTTTCGCTTTGTTACAGCGATAGAGACCGTGCACAAAAAGCAATCGGCTATTTTTCTCGTTTGTCTACTAAGACTTGATAAGCTACCGTTAAAGCAACTGCCTATTATGAAGAAGTGTGCTGGTCCTGTGGATTAACCTTAGTGGCAGAACTCGATGTCCACTAGAAGTGTATCTATGTAAAATTAGAAAATCCCCGGTATATCTAATCAGAATTGAAGCTAAGAGCATCAATGGAACGAAACTCAAAAACCAGACTTCATATTTGTTAGAGGTTTTTATGCTTATTTTATATTTTGCCAGATAGAATATAAAGTTACGATATTAACCAATTCAATATGGGGATATAGTTGCCCAGCTACAAGAACAATAAATCACGGGACTAAAAATTCTTTAACCTGTCATGCACCACCATCCAAAACAGACAAATATAGAAAGCATGAAGGAAGTCTTCCATTCAAGAAAATCATACAAAATGACTTGACAGAGCTTTTTTTTTACCACAAATACTATTTGGCATCTTATTCATTATAAAACGCGAGGTTACGCGTTTTCAACGACCACGAGTGAGGATTCGATGAACACATTGTCTAAGTAAACAAAGGTATAAACGATGCCATCAGCATTGCTGGAGGAATGAATTCATCCCAGGTGCGCCATTCAGCAGCAAAAGGCCGTACTAGATTCGCGTTCCGACTACACTCAGGAAGCGAAGCTCTACCATTTCAATTAGCTTGACTCCATTTAGCCTCTTCCCCCCCCCCTTCCCCCTTTTACTAATTCTATATCTACCGTTCCCTTCACTCCCTCGTACCACAATGTATCTAAAGTACGGGAGATAATATAATAGTGAATAAAGGCAATGTTTTTCACTCTTAATAACAATTGTGTGTCTTTCTAAATGTTGGACCCTGTCTGAATCCTGGTGGCACAAGACGTTCGACTCCCAGATGCCCGGTTAACCATGCTGAATTTTCCTCGCTGCTACCCACGTCGGAGATTAACACACACAGCACGCTGGTTCGAGGAGAGGTAGTCCTGTATGGTCGTTATCGTGGCGCACCACCATCCAAAAATCTCGTGCATGTAGTTTTGCGCCGGCCTTGTACTAGCGGCGGAGCGCCTCTAGCTTGACCGGCTGCCACCTAGTCACATATGAATTGGGCAGAAATCGATTAGCACGCGGACAACCGAAGGGAACGCTCTGTGCCAGCGAGGGTACCCAAATGCGTATAGAAAACCCTTGTACAATTCCTCGAACGCGTCGTCGACTGGTGCGTCAAGCGTCCTATCCTGCCAATACGTCAAAGTGGTCACTAAGTGGCAACAAATTACGTCACCGGAGCCTGCGTGTTATGTTGCCGGATGCAGCGATCCTGGCTGCTGAAACTCCGTATAGGCTGTCAAACCGGAAAGCGACCTGCAATAAAAGAGGCGCCTGCCTCGCCCTTCCCCACTGCCGTGACACCACCAGGATCGCGGTGGGCGGCAACGTTACACTTTTATGACGTCATCAGGCCCAACATCGAGGGACTCGCTCTTTAGGAGGCATTCAAGCATACAATAATAATCATAATTATTTTGTTGTGTCCACAAACAGCACATAGCCTAAATAGTGTTACACAGTTCGTCATTCGAAATGAAATGCAGACAGCCACATAGATCCAAAATTACGCACAAATAATCGACTCCAGTGTACGTCGAAAGGTTGTCACGTCACTAAAAATGTCTATAGCAGATTGGTCAAGT